>CAEGAE010098327.1:0-65316 GCA_903067095.1 Girardinus metallicus
AAATCTACTGTGGGAGTGATAATCAGAAAATGGAAGACCTACAAGACCACTGCTAATCTCCCTCGATCAGGGGCTCCACGCAAGATCTCAGCCTGTGGGGTCAGAATGATCACAAGAACGGTGAGCAAAAATCCCAGAACCACACGGGGGACCTAGTGAATGACTTGCAGAAACCTGTGAAGGGAGTTGAAAGTCCATGTTGCCCACCGCCAGCCCCAGAACATCACTGCTTTAGAGGAGATCTGCTTGGAGGAATGGGCCAACATTCCAGCAACGGTGTGTGCCAACCTTGTGAAGACTTACAGAAACCGTTTGACCTGTCTCATTGCCAACAAAGGATATATTACAAAGTATTGAGATAAACTTTTGTTATTGACCAAATACTTACTTTCCACCCTTATTTGCAAATAAATTAATTAAAAATCAGACAATGTGATTTTCTGAATTTTTTTTTTCTCAATTTGTCTCTCATAGTTGATGTCTACCTATGATGTCAATTATAGGCCTCTCATCTTTTTAAGTGGGAAAACTTGCACAATAGATGACTGACTATTGTATGTATACATATATATATATATATATATATATATATATATATATATATGCAATTATCATAGTAATACTTGCAAAGTACAAAGTAATATTGCTTTCATCTCAATTTATCATTCAGCATGTGCGTCATGCTGCAGTAAAAGTGAAGAAAGAGCATTCCTTAGCTTTCATTGACCCAAACCACTGTGTAAATTGCTAGAAGATGCATGCAGTAATCAGATTACTGAAAACTCCAGGAAATCTGTGAGCATTCCCAAGATGTTACACTGCACAGCTTTAGAGTGATTCTGCTGAGAGTGCAGTAAGCTCCCCGATCTGTTGCTGCAGGGCCGCTGACAGCTTACTTGGATGTTTTGAAAAGGTTCCCAGTGTTGTGTTGCTGAGAGCAGAGAGCTGGAAGGGAATGGATGGAGAGGTGGGGGGCACAGTCTACATACAGTACATTCTGTTGTTATTGGAGCGCGTCGTTATCACAGCTAACCAGTGGAGGTGCTTTTCCGTTGGACGTTTCTGTTAAATGTTTGAAGATGATTTGCATAGGGGGAAAGTTGGGAAAACACATTTCCAGTTTTTCTTTATTTTCCTGTTGAGGCTGCTAGTTGAATTTGCACATGAGGAAGATGGTGTGTGCATCACAAAATTGTTGCCTGGGGATGCAAAGAGTCTGCAGTTACCATTTTCATATGTAGTAAAGGGCTGCAAAGGTTTAGCAAGCGAAAGCACAACCTCAACCTGCTATCCCTTTTCATTCTGTCGTAGGAGAGACCAATATGTCCCCTCAACAATGGCCACACTCCCACAGACACAAGACCCTAACCTCAGCCCCCTCCCCCTCCTCCTTCTTGCCCCGGTACCCCAATTTCCCCCTCCCCCTCCTCCTCGTCAATTGTGCGCCTTTCCAGAGGCGTGATCCGTGTGCCGTCGCTCTCCGATGCCGAGCAGTGGCATGGGGATCGGAAAGCTTTCCTCGCTTCTGTCACGCTCCGAGGTGGCACGCGCTTAAATAAAATACATCTGCATATACTACCTCTCAGCTATATGTAGCATCTTGGATTTATGAGGCTGAAGGCAGATAGGGATGAGGGAGTGTTAGGGGGAGAACCTGAGTGAAGATTTACCGGCGACTATAAAGGGAGAAGGTGCTCATATGTTTTGAGTGTTATTTTTTTTGTGCAACCCAAGAGCTGGTTTTCTTCATTTTCCAAGATGTTTGCACTGTCCAAATGGTAAGATTCAGCTCAAGCACATGCCTTGTCGCCATGGTTGAACGTTATGACTGACGGTAGTGTTGACACCTTTTTTTTTCTTTCTGCAGAATATGGATGGATGCCGTGTCTTTTAGATTTGCTTTGTGCAGTTTGGGATCTGTGCAGCATGGTGCATGCTATTTTTATCCAAATCTCATATGAGAAGTAAATAATTTAGTGTTAGGTTGCAGGTGTTTGGAAGGCAGCGAGGGGAAGTGCACAGTGGTGTTTTTCAGCAGAAAGGTACAGAAAGTGGAAGCCTTGGTGACTTTTCTCTTTTTATACCAATTTTTTTTTTTAACATGCTTTGTTCTAGAGGAGGAAGTCCAACTATCATCTTTCGTTCCACAAGTTGCTGCTGTCAACCTTGATCTTGAGAGACTTGTTTGTGGGTG
Organism: Girardinus metallicus; assembly: GCA_903067095.1. NCBI lineage: Eukaryota > Metazoa > Chordata > Actinopteri > Cyprinodontiformes > Poeciliidae > Girardinus > Girardinus metallicus. The sequence goes on from CAEGAE010098327.1 coordinate 2,195, forward strand.
CAGGTAGAGAAGCGTGCCATTTCTTTACCTCAAAGTGCAAGCTGTAATCATCTCACTGTCTCAGCAGCACGCATAGGGGAAACCACTTTTTCTACAGTGTTCGCAAGAGCTAGTGTATTATTTTAACCACATTAAGTTCTTTTGCAGCTTCACATGTGCTGCATTCAGTTTTGAAAGTGTTTCTTGCGTGTAGCATTTAATTTTTCCAGCATAAAAATGGGACATGCTTTTATTACTGCCACAGCATAGGTTACCAGATCACCACAATTGTCAGTAAAAAAAAATCTACATTTTGTTAATCTAGATTTGCTGTATTAGTTTATTCTTTTGGGCTTTGAGATACTTCTGATTCCTGCCTCTTTCCTTATTGATTGCATTTCTGTTGGTGCTGAAATGCCAGAGGAAATTACCTCTAAATTGATTGCTGTAATTACTTGGAAATGCACAGCTAATGCTTGACAGTCCCGAAGATGGATGTGCTAATGAGCAAAAAAAGAGAAGAATCATTGACAAATGCTTTTAAGCTGTGTGTTTTAGTCAAGTAGGTAGGAATTGTGAGAGTGAAATGTATACCCCGAAGACAAATACTGGCTGCTGCTGCTTGACCCGTCTGGCTTTGGGTGGGGTCGAGACCCTGCTTTCACTTGTCTGGTCACCTCGTCTTATCTGGGCTTGGTTGTGAATTGCTATTTAAAATTTATCAGCTTAAGTCCCTAAATCCTGCACTGGCTGGTCAGTCTGTCAACACATTGCATCGTCTAATCTATTAAATCTATGTGCTACTGCTGTAAGCTTTTAAAGACAGATAAAATAAGGAGCTAGTAGCAGGTTTGGAGTTTGTACATATTCCAGTTAGGCAGGGTAAGATCAGTCAGTTAAATATAATAGAAAACAATATGAATTCCTTCATATAAGGGAATTTCTATTCAGTAAAATAGAGGTTATTGACTAGTGGTAATTGATGCCAGACCATGATTAAACTCTCAGAATCCTGTAAAGCAATCCACATCTGTAGCTATAGGCTGTACAAAGTCTTCTTGCTAGCTGGTGGATTTCTTGGTGCGCTCTATTTGTGGAAGCTAGCTGGCTGGTGGGCTGCTCCAGTAACTATGGTGACGGTGTCCCCAGTAAGCCTTGGAGCAACCCCCGGCTTTGCACGTCTGATTTGTGAAAGAAGTGATGCATGTCTGCAAAGTAGAGACTCGGACAGTGACCTTTTCTTTCTGTTTTCTTTCTCATACTGTCTTCTCCACACTCCGTCCCCCTCACATGCACACACACACACGCACAAATAGAGATTCCCATATGCGAACAATTAAATACAAGATGCGATGCCATACAATTGGACAGAGCGATGCAGCTCTGCATGAAAGCAAAGGCATAAGGATTCCAAAGGGAACGTTTGGATTCGTCTTGTTTTCTGATTAGCACAGCTAAAATAAACATTTCTAAATCCAGATAGTTCTGTGACAAATGGGTTGACAGTTCAGAAGGATAAAATCCAGACCCTTTGCTGTTCTCTATTCAGCCTTTCTGTTGTCTCATAATGTCCCATTTTGTTTTTCAGAAAATGTCTGCAGAAAATAGTTAAAAAAAAGAAGAAAAAACAACAACTTTGATCTTAATATTCAGTTTTTTTTTAAATGCCCCTAGTGTGTTTTAAAAGTACAAACTAATCACTCAGCTATTGTGCTTTCAAGAAAAGAGATCTGCATTTTAGGTGCCAACTAACCAATCAGGCTAAAAAAGAAAAATGTGTGAATCCTGATCATTAGCCGTTTTGTCTTGTTGCATCACCAGTTATTAATCTTACTGCAGAGGGCGAACATGTAGATTACCAATCCAGTATTTGAATGGTATAATACAGTGGGGAAAAAAAGTATTTAGTCAGTGACCAGTTGTGCAAGTTCTCCCAGTTAAAAAGATGAGAGGCCTGTAATTGACATCATAGGTAGACCTCAACTATGAGAGACAAAATGGGAAAAAAAATTCAGAAAATCACATTGTCTGATTTTTAAAGAATTTATTTGCAAATGAGGGTGGAAAATAAGTATTTGGTCACCGACAAACAAGCAAAATTACAGGCCTCTCATCTTCTTAAGTGGGAGAACTTGCACAATTGGTGACTGACTAAATACTTTTTCTCCCCACTGTAAATATTTTTTAAGCTGTAACAGTTATTGTCTCTAAGCTCAAAGGCGATCTGCATCTGTATTTTTTGTTTTAAATACTATTCTGGAGTGGGAAAAATGTTTTCTTTTGAAAAATCAAATTTTGTGAATTATTTTTCTTGTCTCTTGAGCTAAAAATTATTATTTTTTTGCTTCATGGATTTTTTTTTTCTTCTGCACATATATGCCTTTTAGTTGAATCGTATTATTTAAAGTATCAAACTGAATCAGCATTGGCCAACATTCATTTTTAGATAACTCAAAAAGTAAACTGAAGGAGGAAAAATCTTGATTAGAGCATCCTTACTCATAACCCAGGATCAAATTTTGTGAATTATTAATTATGAGGCATATTTAACACTTTTCGTCTCTTTATTGGGTTTTTGGTGCCATAAACATTTATAACTATTTAATCTTATTTGTATGTGATATTTCATAGTGTAATCTAAACGTTTGTCTGTTTTACAGATCTAGGTTGCTGCGTCAGTGCTGAGCCTCACTCATCTGTTTCCAACTGTGTGAAGAAAAGTGCAAAGAAGATTTAATGAATCAGTATTCGCTAGCCGACGCTATGACCGACAAGTAAGTTTGTCTCTTCCATGAAGTTTTTGAGTTTCATACCTTTTATTTATTTTTTTAACTGGATGCTTGTTTGAATATAAAAGACAAGGAGGATTCAGTCTGTGGTTGCTCTTCTCATTGTTTCCCCAAATTGGATGTGAAGCAGGGTTCGCTTTGCACAGAGAGAAGTGTGTTGTTGTGGTGGGGGGCTGGTATAAAGACAGTCTTGTGTTGCCCCTGAAGACATATGACATTTGCATCAGGGCTAATTTGCATTCCTGTTCACTGTGTCGGTATGTTGCTGCTGCGTTTTGCTACCCTTTATTTTCCTGACAAAATAACACAGCTACTGGGTTTTGAGGCTTTTCCATCCCAACTCTTCCTCCTAAAACTTTTTTGTACTCTCTCTTTTTGTGGCTCACCTCTTTATCTATGTTCTTTTGGATCAAATCTCTTTCTGCTCTCTGTCTCCTTTTTTTGTTTCTTTTGTAAGCTCGGACTCTTTGTATCTCAGTCCAGTGTTTCTGACTTTGACCTGCAGACCAAGAAGAATTGGAGTGCAGTAAGCAAAATAATCTGACGTCAGCATTCATAATAAGCGGAATAAGTGGTGCTGGCCGGTCAGCTGAAAGGGGGGAATCCAAGCACAACAAAGACTTTTGCTTTTCCCAGTTTAGCGAAATAACAGTTTCGGTGTTTGCAGAAGGTTTTATGTCATGAGTGCATATTGCCTTATGTAAAAATAGGTAAGAAGTCAGTATTTGAGTGCACTTACCCACTATCCATCATCTACCCACTTATTGCTAATGCACCTGTTCACCCCTTTGAGAGCGGAAGGATAAAAAGGGCAGTGGGTTGGTTAGTCGGCTATTCTATGAAATAAGCCTCAGGGTGCCTTCTTTGCATCCAATTATGTCAGCATAAGATACACCATGTCTCTTTGAGCAGAAGAATGCAACATCTCCCCAGAGGGGGAGTAATCCTGAAAATTAAAAAAAAAAAAAAAAACTATGCCTCTTAAGCTATTCTTTTCATGTGTTCATACTCGGGAATATGTATTCATTCCTTCATTCATTCTAATTCAGCACAACAACGAAAAAGACCTTTGCAGGGAGAGTAATTTTAAAACCAGATGCATAAAATTGATGCAATTATGGGATCTGTGATGCTTTTTAAGTAAGAGATGACAACTCTGACAACTTTCTTTGCTGGATCAAAAGTATCCAAGCAACCAAAAGATGGTGCCCCTTGTGGAGGGGGTGTTGTTATTGTGTGCTAGAAGGATTGTTTGAGTGAGGAGAATGATAAATGTTGTACTAAGGAAGCAAGGGGAAAAGTTGGAGGACGCTACCCCCCAGCAGCGGCCGAGAACAAAGCCCCCCTCAATGTGGGACTACTCAGGATTTGTACAAAGGCAGAAGAAGATTTCTACTTATTTTCTCTTCAACACACTCGCATGACCCTCATCCTTTCTTTCTCCCTCTGCCTCAGTCATCAGCAAACATTTACACTTTGTGGGATATCAGTGGACGGTCCATGAGAAATGTAAATTCCACTTGGTATTCCCAGATACAAGCTAATGTGTGGACACGTCTAACAAGTGGAATAGTGCGTCTCAAATGATGTTTTTATCTCATTTGACTCGTACAGACTTTCCATGGGAGAATAAAGTGGGAAATGTAGGAAATATGCAATTACATCGAAACTGGGGTAATTTAAATTAGCTGTATCCAATCCAAACAAATATTTTGTTTTGCCATATGAAGGCATCCATCACGCAAGATAAACAACAATAGCAAAAATCAAACATAGCTGCCCTATTGAAAAAAAATCTATAGTGCATGTAGGGGCTGTGGTCTTAATTTCCTTTAATTATGAGACGTTTAAGGAACAACTGACATCTATTTTGAGTAATTTATTTGCATTATTACTGGTTATTATTATTACTATATTCCACATTTTGTTTATTCCCAGAAATTCCTTTTGAAACTTTCCAAAATTCATAGAATTGTGAAGTTCTGCTAAAAGAACACAATTACTGTAACATAGGGTACTTCAAAACTGAGTACCTTATAATCATGACAAGATTGCTGTTTTACAATGTGATTAAATTCTTCATGTTTACTTTATTTCCAAATGTATATATTTTTTTACTTTTTAAATATTATTTGCTTTTTTTCATATTTGAAACTTCTATTTAAGAAGTTGGTAATTCTTCTTCTGATAATGTTCGCCCGCATCAGTGGAAATAGTCATTAAAGTTTGGCCTCCTGTTGTGCCGGGATGCGATAAGGAGGCAGGTTTCTAAAGCCAGATGTACTCCACAGAGCCTGCAGATGAGCATTCCTGATGTTTAATCTCAAGCCCTGGATAATCTTGTTAAAGACGCAGCCATGTGTATCCACTCATCCTAAATTTGGATTAGCTGGAATTAACTTATTTGTCCTTTTTTTGTTGTTGTTTTTAAACAAGATTTACACGTCGGATTATAGAAGTATTTAATTTTAGAAGATTAATTACTAAACCAGGCTCTTTATAATAAAGCGTAAAACTGCATTGTTAATGTTATTTCCAATTTTATCTCAGGAGAGCAATCATAGATTTAAAGTTATAATGAATAAAATTCAATGTTACGTAAATTTAAAAACTATGCTATCATGTTTTGTTATATATCTTTAAAACTTTTTCACAAAGGAAAATTCTTTGTCTGCTTGTGTGTTTATATATTTCTTTTCTTTGTGTGCTGGGAAATTTTTGTATCAAAGCTTGTTTGTTTTTTGTCTTCTGCTCTTTGAGTCTCACTTCCCTCGTCCACCTGTGCTGGTGTTTACTGACGGCCTTGTCAGAGACTTGGGATGTTTATAGTTCCACAGCAAGGAAGGCTGCTCAGGGTGTGTGTTTCTCTGAGAGGGCTAAAATAACAAACTGTCATAGAGATATGGGGGCACTTCCCAGCTGCCTACTCTGTTCTAATACGTCTGCTTTGCCTTTCTGTATCAGTCAAGGTCCTCTGTGTGTGCGTTCACATCGGTCTCAGTACAACGTAACCCATTAAGAGCTATTTAGAGGTGCAAACCTCTAAATAGCTCTGTTTTTCTTGTGAACACATAGTTTTTAATCTACTTCAAAAATCCTTATATAACTGAACTCATGTAGTGCATTGAAGTGTTTAGTTTGCACTTCCAATTTGCTAGGGTCCTGAAGTGCATCCGTTGCCACCGTTGTTCTGGTTTGAGAAGTCTTCAAAAGACCTTCTTTTCCCGGCTGTCATTCATCTTCACTCATCAATTAAAAACTATAGACTTGTGACATCTCCATTTCCTCTGTGTCACCCCTATGGACCGCCATGTCACCAAGGGCGGTGTTTGCGGGGCGCTACTCGTCTCGCACCCACACTTGTTGCCCCTCCGTAGCACATCCTGAATTGAGACATATGAAGGCGTGGTGTCATTAGGATTCGTGGCTGCATTGTAAAAAGTTTAGATCAGCTGTCACACGGTTTTGTGGGAGCCAGGGAAATCTAGTTCAAAGTGCTTCCTGAAGATGTCGAGGGGGATGCACTCTTTGACCTGAGGCTCATCAATCTTATGCATCTGTCAGCTTCTCTTACTGCTCCGTAGATGCTGTCCGGAGATGTTATGTGATGATTGCGTATATTGTATATTTGTGCTTGTTGTAAACATGTTTCTATTGGTGCTTGCATGATTATGTGAATGTAGAGTGAGTTAACTCATATTGATACTGGACTCCACTGAGATAGTTTTGAAGTTCCTATGTTGATAAGATTCTTATAAAAATGATTGGAAATAAAACTATTCTAAAAGGAGAAAGTTTTATTTTTTCAAGTTTCATGTGTCCAATTGAAGTTTCCAACTGGATTGTCATATTTGGTTTTTTTAAAACTCACCAGCTCCGAATCTGAAATCAGATTTGGCAGCATTGCTGAAAGTTTTAGCAACTGCATTAATACATTTTTATTTGAGCATGTCTTTCTTTCTTTCAAATACTACGTTCTACAGTGTTTTTATCAATTTTATAGATTGACATACTTCTACATGACCCACTGGCACAGGTTATTCTCACTGTGCCTTCATTGTTTATCTTGCATACAAACCGGTGTCATTCCCAGCTTTAAGTTCCACCATCCGTTGGAAGTGCAGTGCAGCATAGGTTATCAGTTTTGTTTGAACTCTATATTGAGCTGCAATCAGCCCAAACCATTGTTGCCTACATCATTAAACATTGAAAATTACTCTTAGTAAATAGTTTTGAACTTTAAACCTGGGAGCACATCCAAGTATTTATAGACGGGGTCAGTAAAAATGCCAGTGTTGGTAGCAGTTTTTTGTGATTTATCCCTGCTTAACATAATCTGATTATTCTTTTATGCACCAAAGTAGGGAAACTGGCTAATACAGATGATTCTGCATATTTGGGTTGATTTAGCTGACCTGATTTCAGTTGTGAACCTATCGGCTCTTGGGACACGTTTTGGTTGGGTTTGAATTGCCTTGGTAATCATAATAAAAGATCTTACTGCATGAATTAATGAATTGATTCTGTACATAGTTTTGGTGGGAAAAAGTCCAGGCATTATTTTTTCACGGAGGACTGTGGGGAATAAAAGCTGATCTGCTGGAAGAATTATTTTCAGCTTTGGTGTAGGGGTTTTCATTTTGCTCAGGGAAGCAGTCTAAATGAACAGACTGGAAACTGTTGTGAATAGAGGCCCAGCCATCTGTCACAATAGCAAGAGGATTTCTGAGGGCAAAAAAAATCTTGTTTCCATGCACACAAGTGTTAGAACTGTCCAGCTGACTGCAAATTCCTCTGGAAGCATTCAGTCCTTTAAATTTCACTACTGATGCAGAACACTTTGAAAAACCCTTGCAATCAGTTATTGCTTCATTGGCTTCAGTTCGGTCACCTGTTTCTGTGTTAGATCAGCATCTTCTGAGAACTTTTATGACTGGATATGCAAGATTTTTGGAAGTAATTATTTGATATTACTTAAAAGTATTGTCCAAATCAAAAAGTGAAATAAATACAAATTTGGTTGTAATAACTTACTTTATTCAGTCTCAAAATTGAGGTGAGATGTCCCTTTGAGAGGACATTTTCACTTATTTAGAAAAAGATGTTCTGAATCTAAAACCAGTGCTGAATTAGATAAAATTTCCTTGTATGTTTGTTTTTGTTGTTTTTTTTTTTAGCAAATTTTAGTGTGAAAATGTGAACTTTCATCAAAAGGAAATGTCCTTTTTCCATTATCTAAAGCACTTGTGTGAACTTAAGTAAAGCCTGTTTTTAAGGGGTAAATATGTCAACATCTTAATGAAGCATCACATGGTGTTGGGTTAACTACTATACATTTTTGTCATGCATATGCCTTTCACATGCATCTGTATTTTTGTCAAACCTAGCTTGAAAGATTATTTTTAGTCTTATTAAGGATAATTAACAATGAGAGCAAATACAAAATATCAGAATAAAGAGATTATTAAGAATTTGTAGAGCAGGGTTTTGTGGAGTTGTATACAGTCAGTATCTTACCTAGAGTGTTTAGTACTTTGAATGACCTCAGTTTAGATTAACAGAAATGTTACAAAAGTCCTGAACAGAAAAGAGCCAGCTTCAAAGTAGGTTTCCACCATCTTAACACCTTCTGAGCCATTTTGCATCCTCATTGTTGAAGTGATGAAACTTTATATTTGTTGCATCTCATCTGAAAGTCATGCCTGACAACAGTCTTCTTCAGCAAATTGCAGGTCCTTTTATCAGATAAAAAGTCAAACACATGATACAGATGTCACAGAGCTGATGTTCCTCTCAGATTGTTTGTCATCTCTTAGAAACTTGGTTTAAGTTTCTAAGAGAGTAGTTTGTATTCTTCTTTGGATGGTTAAATTTGGCATATTCCTCAAAGTGGGGTGCGATTAAAAGTTTTGATGTATAACATGTGTTCATCTGTTTTAACTATATCCTAACAAACTAACCACACACCTCTAACCTTTTTCCCCTTTTAGGCGTGCGCACAGTGACACATCACATAACTGTCTTGTCTGATCTATGTGTCTTCTCGCCCTCCCTAGCCTGAGGATATTATAATTCTCTCCAGTGGAAGAGCGTCGCATCTTTTAGGAGCCACAGGTCAGAAACTCTACTCCTCTACCTCCTCTCTTCCTCCCTCACTCCATGTTTGCTGTGCAGACCGATACTGAGCTGCTTTGAAGCCTGCAAGCTTTAAAACGAGTGTTACCTGCTTAGCCAACCCACACTTGTATCTGTCTTGACGTTTTGCTTGTTTTCTTTTATCTTTAACCTTTCTTGCATGACCACACCTGGGCAAACTAGCTGGGATTTGATAGTTTTTTTTTTTTTTTTCTATTGTAACCTTTGTGCTTTTCCACCAATCATTCCTGAAGCTACTCGTTTTTCCTTTTGGTATTTTCTCCACTTTAACTTGAGGATTTCTTTATTTGCTTAATTTTTTTTTCTGTGTACCTGATGGAGTTTTTAATGAAAGGCTTTCTTGGCTGCCTTGCACTGGTGTTTTGTACTGCAAACTTTGCTCTTTGGCTCTGTTTTTATTTTTCTGAGTGACTGCTCTACACAGCAATTACTCAGTCATAGTTTAGCAACTGTAACTCTAGAGCTCTAAAGCATTTCTCCAAATGCCAAAGTGCTATGGATATATCTACAGTAAGAAAAATACGTTCATATATTTACTATATAGGCTTAAGAGCATATTTATAAAACTAAAGCATGTACTTTCTTCACCCTCAAGGTAACTTTACATTAAATAACCTGATTATTGGACACAATATAGATATAAATTGAAAACATGCAAAACAACATGCCAAGGGTGTGGTTTTAAGCTTTCAAAGAAACAAGTCAGCAGGAGGTAGAAGACAGTTGTCATTTCATTGTGTTAAACAATCAATACAGGATGTTGCTCAACCCCATTTGATCATGAGAGGAGACTTTAAACACATGTTGGATGTTTTTCTGTCGTGGAACAATTGAAGGTGTAACAGGATGCATGTTTCATCCAAAGGCATCAATCTGCACTTCTGTTAGCTTTTAAACTTCACACTGAAATGTAAAACAATCAATCATTTAAGAGTCTTAAAAGGTTTTTGTGAAGACGAGAAACCTTTTTATGATGCATCGGAGCTTCTGGAGAGCATAAAATGCAAAAAAGCAGACCATCTTGTTTTTAAAGACATAAAACTTTGAGGATTCATTTCATAAAAATACAGTTTATAAATAATGCTGCTACTAAATAAATAACATATAGCCTTGAGAAAAAAAAAATTGTTGACAAAAAACAAACCTGTCAATAAAAGTTACCAAGTGAAGCTTGACTAACTCTCTGGGAATACATGCAGTTATATAACTGTGAAAATATTCTGAGAATGAACTTTTTCCTCCACAACGTTTTTTTTCTCTGGTGTTTCCCTCGGCATTTCCTTGTGGTGTCTGCTTAAGGTGCTTTTTTTTTTCTTGTGCAACCCTCTTTTCCCTGCATTAGTTTTAGCTTAACCTAGGTTTCTGGTAAATGATAAAAAGCTGCATAGACTTCAGTTATAATGAACTCAATGGTAAAATGTAATCAGTTTTGCTATTTTTATTGCAAATACAGATTTTTCTTAAGTGTGGCAGCTCACTGGAAATTCCTTTTAGTATTTCATTTTTATTTTTCAGTGTTTTTAAACTTGACATGAAGAATTTTATTTGTTTCTAACGGTTGTGTACTTGGGAAATAAAATGAGGTTGATTGAAGCAGTGGCTTCTCTCATTAGGCCACTATAGATCTGATGTTGGAGACTTCATGTGACTTGCATCCAGCATGTTTGTAAATCTATTGCGCTTTGCACAGAACCTGCAAAAGAATTTATGCTTAGTGTTGACCAACCAACTAATTTTGCCTGACTAATTATCAAAAATTACTGCCTGTTTTTGACTGCACAACTTTAAAAATTGTATTTTAGGTTGTACATATTATTTGGTGGATTAAATGATCCTGAGGTTTTTTCTCAGCTTGTTTGCCAGGTCTTAAAATGATCAAAGTAAAAGAGCTGTGAAGGTGCATGTCTATGGGCGGCTGGCCTGCCTGCATCTGTGCTTAGCCACAGTTCTGGTTTTGCTCTCAGCAGCAAACAGCTGTCCATGTTGGAGGGAGGTGTCAAAAGCAGAGAATACAGCACACCACAGTAACCATTAAAGTATTCCAATCAGAACAGAGTTAAGTTTATGAAGCAGGAGAACAAATTGGAGATTTTACCCTTAAAAAAATGGAAACGCAACAAATGAACTCTTGAAAGAAAATATGACATGTATTTTCCTTCCTTAAGGGCATAGCAGAAAATTATTTGTGCAAACTTCACTATGCCTATTTCTTATCCATCCAGAATAGGTTATTAATGACCTTTTACAAATTACCCTGATAAGGGATATTTTTTCTTGTCTATTTTCTGAAGTTAACAAAAGACTGGTTAGTACAGGTGAAATGTTCACAAATTGCCCCTCGTCAGTTTTTGTTTTGCTTAATCTATGAAAATAGGCATGTCTGCATTAGCTAGCTAAAAGTTGAGACTTCACCTACTTCCCTAGGAAGCTTTTAAGGAATGAATTGTTAATCTCTCTTTGTTACAGTATACTGTACTCACTGTGTTGTGCAGGAAAAGAATGCTTGACCCAAATCTGTTGGTCAGATCATGAGAAACCACCATGATATGTGTTCAAAGTTTCAGGCTTTGTATTGTTTATTCCTTCGTGTTGTGAAGAAAAGAAACAGGGAAATTAGTGTGTTGTGTGCTTGATTGCCAAGTTCAGGAGGACATGCTGTTAGAGTTGAAGCAGCCTGTGGGTGATGGGTGAGCTTTCACACAGCCAACTAAAGGAGGTTTGTGTCTCTGCCGGCCAAAATTACCACCATGAAATCAGAGCCTGGAAGAGAGAAAGGAGTCCTGTTGAAAAGCAGAAAGGGTAGTGAAAAATATAGCAGGCTTGAAGGAATTGCTACGGATTCATTAAAGGCTCCTAGACTGGTGGGAAAACCTTGTTATTGTCATACTAAGATCAATTGTATTTATTTACCACTAAGCCAAAAGCAAAAAAAAAAAGAGGATTGCTTAAAAAATTAACAAAGATGTCCACCATGTGTTATTCAATTTCAAATCCAGATATACAGCATTTTCAAAAAGTATTCACAGCTTTTGAACAGCAGCGTCATGCATTAGGGATGAGTTTCTTCCGAAGCTCAAAGGGACACTGGCTAAGGGTTTTACAGTTTAACAGGTTTTCTCCTAGGATTGTCCTGAGATGGGGGCAGTGGTTCACCTTCCAGCAGCACATAAGCCCATAAAATACATCCAGAGCTACTAGGAGAACAGAATATTTGTTAGAATAGCGTAGTCAAAATTTGTTGCAAGACCTAAACTTGGCTTAAAAAAAATGCATCTGTACATCAATTTGACTTATTTTGCAATGAAGACTGGGCAGGATTGTCAATCTAAATTTTGATCCTCATAGATAACGTCTGTGTTAGCAAAAGTGGAAAAAGTACAAGAGAGATGCAAGATGCTGTATGCTGCTTTGTGGAAAATGAAGTCACCTGCAGATGGCCGCAGCTATTTAATGTGTCAACTGTTGCCTGGTTTGGGACCACAAGACCTTCAGCTGGACTCTCACAGCTTCTGAAAATAGTCTGACATTGCATGCTTCCAGTCCAGCATTGCAGTGCCTTAAAGAAAAAGAGTAAATTCAAAGGGCTGTTATTTTTTTAGAGAGTGGTCACTATCATGCATCCCCTGATTTTAATTTTGGGTTGCAAAAACCCAAATGTGTCGCATTTGAGCTACACTATATCAACAATGCATTTTTCTGCAACTTTGTAACTAAAATCTACAACCTTAAAACACCAATATGTCCATTAATACATGCATAATGCCAAAACAATAAAATACAGCCAGATGTCTTCAGGGAATGCTTTCCCTCATGTGTGTGGTATCAAATTACAGAAAAACAATTTTCATATTTCAAAAGTTTCTTCTTCTAGGGTATTTCCTAAACCTGTCTCTGCAGATGTTTGTAGTAAAATTTCCCCACTTTTTTTCCTCCTTTAATTAAAAGAGAGGGAGCCTGGTGATTATGTTTTTATACTGGACTACAGAGCCACATTCAGTGCTTTGACAGAGAACACCACACAGTAATCTTCTAGTTAGCTAACTTCACTTGCCTTCATGTTTATAGGGAAGTTTTTCAGATCTTCCAGAGCCATGTGACTCAGTGCAAGGGTGTGTTGTTTTTAAAAAGCTCACCATCGGCAGACTAAATATACCCTTTACTGGAGCTGACCCTTTATTTGCCTTTGCTGTGGCCACTTAAGGTCGACATGCTTGCTCAGCAGGGGCCTTATGACTAGTAATTATATAGGAGGGCTTCCATTTTCTATACCGTGTACACATCCTTTTTCCTCCGTTTAGCCATCTGGGCTGTCATTGATGCTTTACCTAGAGTTTAGATTTTACCTACTGTATCTCCTTCTGAACCCAAAACGTTGTTTCCAAACTGTTTTGCATTGTATATGAAGCATATAAGTATGATGGATTCCATTAGTAAATGTTAGAGTTGAACTTTTGTCTCATCTGTCATCCTGCAAAATGACCATGAATAAAGTGCAATGATTTTCTGGATCATATGCTGTGGTTATTCTGACCACTGCCCAGCTGTTTTGTGCACTTTGCACAGCTGGGTGAACTTGTTGCGGCTTTTATCTGCATATCTCATCTGAAAGCACATATTTATCTGCAGAATTACAAACCATATCTGAATAATTTATGTAATTTAATAAAATGTATTGTGTACCAAAATTTAATTGCAAGCCATTGAAAGCACCATTACTGGTGAAGATGGTGGTAATTAACTGATTAATCACTCTAAAATCATTACTTTTCACTCGGCAAGTCAAAAGGAGAAAGAAAACGTTTTTATTTTTATTTTGATTTAATGCATTACAACTAAAAGCTGCAGTGTATTTTTATCTTTTAACAAATGGCATGTTTTCTAATGGATGTTGTTGTGGGATTAGTAAAAATCACTGTCATTTGCTCATAACTTAAGCCCTATATGCAGTTAAAAAGAGCTGCTTTATCAGAGGTTTGTTGACAAGCGAATGGCATCATGAAGATCAAAGAATACAGCATATAGGTCAGGGATAATTTTGGGGAGAAGTTAAAAGCAAGTTTAGGTTTGAAAACACTATACCGGATCATAAAAGTTTCCTTTTTAAGGTTCACTAAACACATTTAGATGACACAACAAACTTATGGAGGAAGGTGCTTTGGTAAGATGAGACCACAATTGAACATTTTGTTCCACTGGCCAGTGAGTGGCAGAAATTAGCACTGCACATCACTGTGAACTCAGTATCCCACTGGTGTTGGTGGTTAAAGCACCATGTGGTGGGGATGTGTTTGGAAGTTAATGGGAAGATAGGTGGAGCTAAATACAGGACTATTCTGGACAAAAACCCTGAGAAGTTTCAAAGGACTGATGAGTTGGTAGGATGTTCATTTTCCAGAACAGTTATCTTAAATATTTAGCCGGCGCTACAATAGATGGTTTAGATCAATGCATGTTAAATTATTAAAATGGCAGAACCAAAGTCCAGACCTAAAGCTAGCTGAAGATTTAAGGCAAGATTTATAAATTGTTCATAGAGACTTTGGTTCCAGTTACTTGAGCAATTTTGCATAAGTAGAATAAAAAACCCAAAAAACAAACATAGTTTCTACTTGTAGCAAACTGGTGAAACTATAGCTGCTGCAAAAAGAGAGTTCTACTAAGTATTTACATGCTGATCACAAGTGCATACTACATATGGTCTTATTTTATTTGTAAAACAAAAACGTAACAAACTTCCAATGAAATACATTGAGATTATTTGTTATCAGTTCCACTTGTCCTTGTAAGAGAAATTTGGTCTAAAAGAACTGGCAATATCAACATTTACCTGTTTCTTTTTTTCAAAAATAATCAAATACGGAGTCAGATTATAGTCCCAACTACCAAATGGAGGTGTAAAAGTGAGCTGAAGATTTGTTAGCTGCAGTTTTGAAACTGTGACAAGTTGTACATTCCTGGCTGTGTATGTCAAAAAGGATTCAGCTTGACAAGAAATGGAACCCAAAACCTCCTTAGCACCTGGCAGTATTTTAGAACGGGATCTCTGCCCCTGTCAAATCTCATAAGAGGAATCCGATGCCCACTGTTGGCATCATCACATGCACATATAAACAAGCTCGGATCTCTGCCACATCTGTAGCCAAACTCCATTAATCTGTAAATGGCACTGGAACAGACATCTGTCCCCATCAGATTTCATCCTCTTTGATCCCTGTATTTCGTTTCAAGTGAAGGATCCCTTACTCACTCATTCTGTGGTACAGGCTTGCCTCCAACATTACTCTAGTTTGGAAAAAACGTCAAGGAAGAAGTGTAAAAACGCCACATTATAATATATCGGAGTTATATGAACATCCAGTCTCTTTCATCCCAATACTTAATGTAAAGAAAGAAAAGTAAGGGAATTGTGTTTATCACAATTGATATAGTAATCACAACTTGATGTAAAAGCAAACATCACAAAACCTTTCCAATATTGAAGAAATGGAAAGTCAGCAGCACCAGGGATTTGTTTTAATTTTGAGTTCTTCCCCCATAAAAACTTCCAACCATGTTCAGAACTAGAGACGCGTTTTGGCTGAGGGGTAACAAGAGTAGTTCAGTTGCCTTGTACTTAAGCACTTCGTATTGTCGGCCTGTATCATTTCCACAGCTGGGTGAGAACTGTACAGATGTCTGTCTACGCCGACCAGTCATTATCAAAAACAAAGTCTGGTATCTTGCAGTTGAGGGATTTTCAGTAATACTTCAACTTAATACAGCAGGTATGAAGAGCTTAAAGGAAAGATGAAAAAAAGTTTGCAAACAGTCTAGCATATAAACACTTGTGCCAAGTGAGACATTCTTTCCAGTAAATACAAACTACTTCTAGCAGATTTCCTGTTCCACTGTCTGTGTGTGGTATTATATCAAAAGAGGAAGCCAAAAAAGATTCTTGGCTTACATCAGCTAAAGGAAGAAGAACATCTCTGTAATGATGCTGATGAACGGGGGAATAGCTGGAAAAGAGAAGCTCCCGCGAGGTCGGAGATGTTGGCAGGCGCTGAATGTCTGACTTCCTTAAGTCCAGCCTCCATTCTGCGTCGGATCCTCAACTCTCTCTCTGCTGACAGGATGCTGAGCTTCTTGTCGGCGCACTCTGCATTAAAATGAGGTGGAAAGTGGTGAACCCACTTAATGACAAGTGGGTCTGGTGTTTTGCGAGGGAACTAGATGGGAGACAGTTGATCTAAGTTGATCACAAGGCAGGGTGTAGATGAAATTTGCTTCACAACTATTAAATAGAACAGGAAACTATAAGGTTTTTACTTGACTTCTTTTTTTTTCTCTACTGTTTGCTGCAGTTTTCACTCCCCTGCAGAAGTCTCAATTGAGGTTATCTACATCTGAGCATTTTTTTTTTCAGGGTTTTCCCCTCTGATGATTTGATACGTTCTTAGCAAAAAACATTTTCCCTGATGAATCTGGTGCCTCATTGGAATCATTTTCTACTTTGCAGAAAAGATTGGATGATGAGACAACTGTTGTACTTTTACATAGAAAAGTATAGTTCATATATGACAGAATTTTAATTTGTAAAGCTAGCAGTCATCCTTCTTCAATGGCATTTAAAACATTTAACATGGTGTTAATTTCATGTTTGTTAGCAGGTAGACAGGTGAGTTGCTGGTTTGAACCCTTGCTCCATCATTCTAAGTCATTGTGTTCTTGAGCAAGCCACTTTACCTGCCTTTACCATGCAAACTATTTACCATTTCGCTCATCATCTTCAATTCATGTTTATAGTACATTGGAAAAAGTATTCACACCCCTATAAAAGGTTTTTGAAATTTGCCAACCTACAACCTCAAACATCAAAGTAATTTACTGGGATTTTACAAGATAGACCAATATAATAGTTTTGTTTCTACGAATAAAAGTCTGAAAGCAATGCAATTACAGCTGCAGGTATTTTGAGGTATGTCTCTGCCAGCTTTGCACATCTAGCAACTGGAATATTTGACCATTGTTCTTGGGAAAACCACTTAATCTCAGTCACACTGGCTGCATAATAATTTTCCTTTCACTGCTATACCAGCGCCTTTGCAGCCTCTGACAGCTTTTCTAGTATTTCTGTTTTCAGCTTTGCTTATCTTGTCATCCATTCTGATCTTGTTCCACATCCCTGCTAAATAAATGAGCCCCACATTATGTTGCTGCCACCGTGTTTCACTGAGAAGGGGTGAAGATTTCAGGGTGACATGCAGGGTTGGCGTTTTGCTCATGCTCTCTTTTTCAAACTCGAATTTTCTCTCACTCGACCTGATGTCCTTCTTTCTCTTATCCGGCTTGTGATGACCTGAATTTTATTTAGAAATATTCTTATCTGCTTTGTGTTGATCTATCATTTACAATCCCAATAAAATATAAGTAGTTTGTTGCTTAAATGTGAAACAAAGTGGAAAGATTCAAGGATTACAAATACTTTTAGAAGGCACTGAAAGCTCTTAATGCAGGAGTGCCCAAAGTTGCCCTCGAGGGGCATCCTGCCCCTGCACGTTTTAGTTCTCTCCCTGGCAGTAATAACAACCTTTTTAGCATGTCAATGTTCTTCTTAGGCCTTCTAATGAGCCATCATTGGATCCAGGTGTGTTAAACCAGGTAGAGAATAAAAACATGCAGGATGGTGGCCCTCGAGGACCAACTTTGGGCACCGCTGCTAATGTTTTATTGAAGTTTTTCTTTTTCTTTTTAAGAAACTGCTTGCCTTAAAGTGTCCAATCTCTGAAAATGTTTTGGCTACTTCTTAAAAGACTTATTTACAGTCCAGGTAGATGTAGATCCAAGCCAAACAGCAGCACTTGGTACATTTTAGTCTTAAAACAAATGGAAAAGGAGAGCAGTATGACCTGGAGGCCTGGAGGTTTTTATTTATTTTTTTTTTACTTATTCCTAGCCAGCCACTTTAGTCAAGGTAGCAATGGCACCAATGTAAGAAAAAAATGGCCAGGACTCAAGCGCTCAGATAAGCTCTCACTTCTTGTTTCTTCTTTCCTGAACTTGTTGGATGACCTGCCAGTGTCTGCAGCCAGCTAACAGCACAGTGCTGGGAACTTCAAGGCCCCAAACAGGTGTCCGCTCTCTGCCCAGTCAGCAGAGCTGAGCTGGGAACACAAAGGGCTCAAAGAGACCAGCCAGCATGGTTACAGTCTTAAATATCCCCAGGCCACCATGGACACTCCTACATTTCTCAGCAGCATTGACTCATGTGTGTGCTCTTTCTTCTGCTACTGTCTCAAACGGTTCTGAAACCCGGGGTTTGCCCTAAATGGGGGTGAGAGTGGCAGGAATGATGGAGGCCATCATGAGTTCCAATAGATGGTTGAGTCTAATGGGAAACTGTTCCTTATGGAATGTGCCCAAAGGGGATTTTTTTTTTTTTAATCTCCAAGCATAAACACAGAAAATATTGTCCGCCTGGGCTCTTTGTCATGTCTTCAGTGTTTCTGCTGTGATCATCTGAGATTTTCACCCTGCACTCAGATCTCATGGACTTGTGTGATATTTAAAAAGTCCAGCTTGCCTTGGGGGGCCCTTGCTTATAGCTAAGCTGTCCTGGCATTTAGGCTGGCAAGGCAGCAAAAGAACTGAAGGGGGCACGAGGGGGAGGTAAAGCCTTTCTCTCTATTCATTGTTGACTACTCCTCAGTGATGACGCGGATGTGAGGCAGGGTGGAATGGAGTTGAGTGGAGGCTCCCCTCATCTTCTGCAAACAATGGATGCTTGTGTGTTTGACTCCCCCCGTTTAGCAGAATGGAGTCCATGGTTGGGCCTGAAGCTGGGATGGAATTCCAGCTCTAGCAGATTTTGTTTGTGAAATTTCTGAAGGGTGGAAGGTTCAGTGTTGGTAAAGGTCATGGCCTATAGACCTTGTTGTTCTCATTTAGAAATGGATCAATAATCAATTATAATTTCCCTTCTTTGTCTCATATTGGATTGAGCCTGACTGATTTTACGTACTGCCATGCCATATGATACATCTCTCCCCCCCAAACTGCTGTGGGTCGGACTACTAACCTAAATTTGAGCTTAATGAGCCACAGTAGGGGCACCAGGTCATTAAAAAGCAATCAACAATGATTTATTTGTTGTGTTCTTTAATTTATTCAGTAAATCTGAATGAGAACATTTTTTTAGTACAAGTAACTGTATGTTAGCTGAATACCAGTGTTTGTTGCATTTGTAGACGTTAGAATTTAGTTGATAATATTCTAATCCCTGGTTATTTGCTAACCCTTCACCTGCCAGCATCAATTATAGCTGATTTTATTTTTCTTTTAGAACTATAGTAAAATATAAGAACATAATTTGAATGTTTATTTTAAAATGAGCTTTTAAAAGCAGCAATAAGACTTCATTTGGGGACTATCGACTGAAAGTAGCTTTTAAATGGAAATAGTAAGAAAGGTGCAAACTGGCTTTTATTTTTCTTTGTACTGATGTTTAATACTATATTGGGGGGAACATTTTATTATTATCTTATGTCTGGTTAATGCAGCTAGTATTGCAAGAACATATGGCTTGATGCATAAATACAGATACTGTTTCCTAAATGTAAAACTTTTCTAAATCCAGCATGATCCATGACTGACTTCAAGGAAACAACTTTGTAATTTTCCTTCGTCCGCTGAAAGCCTTACACTCTCACAGTCTGAATGAATTGGAGATGCATCTGAACATTCAGCCTTTGTCCATTATTCTTGCAGTTTTGTTGGGTGCCTATCTGAAGTGGTCCTCTGGCGTGAGACGGGTACACCCTGGGCATGTTTCCAGCCAATCGCAAGGCAACACAAAACAAACAACCAAGCATGCACACCTTCACGCTTAAGGACAGATTAGAGAGACCAATTACTGTCACGTTTTTTTACCGTGGGAGGAACCTGGAGTACCTGGAGAGTCTTAACTATTGGGAAGCCAGTAGTCATGGGTAATCAGTCTCTTGCTACATCTCTAGTTTATTTTTTATGGCTTAATTTGTGCTTCTTGACTAAGCACATTTGTTTTGCGACTGGTCCAACCATTTTCCAGTTTTCTTGCTGGTACTTTGCATTCTTTCAATTGTGTAGTGATATAAAACCAGAATAACCTGCTTAGTGCAGGATCGCATTGCTTACTCAGAGATGAAGTGTGCACAGAGCTTGGAACTTGCCCTTTGCTCATTGCTGCCACTAAAACCTTCTTTCATAAGACACCGGATGCACATGGCTCCCTAAAGGCCAACATCCTGTGTTTAAATGAGACACAAATCAGGGTACGAGGCTTTAACACAGCAGCTCTCACATGACTGGATCAGCAGAAAGGAAGAACATAAGCTTTACAATTGAATTATGTCATTTAATCACCCTCCCAGCTGAAGCCTTTTCAGTGTCAACAATAATTGAGTAAAAGGAGGTAATCGGTCTTCTGTGCAAGACACAATGAATTAAGCTGAGTGTAGTGAAAACTGACCTTTGGGATAATTTTGGGTTCTCTGCCTTGCTTTTCTCAAACTGCAATAAATCTGGCCACATTTAGAGACAGGACTTAGAACAGATTTAGAGATTTATTGAAATATTTTACTAATGTTTTAAAGCTGCTTCTTTTTTTACCAAAGATTTTATTTGAAACTTCTGACTAGAAACTAGTGGTGTCCCGATACCAGTGTCAAGTACTTGTACTGGTAAAAGCAAGCCGATACTACAAACCAATACCACTTTTCTGCTGGATTTTTCTCGAGGGCTGGGTTGCGGTGAAACTCGAAGGCTAAACCACACTTCATACTAGGTGGTGGTGGTAACACACCAATAAGTTATTTGTTGATCCTCCAAAAAAAAAAAAGTCTGTACTTTGGAGATATTTCAAGGTAAACACAGAGGATACTAAACAAACAGAGTGCTCTCTGTGCTCAGCTGAGTTGTCAAGAGGAGGAAGGAACATTGAGGTTAGATCAGGCCCACAAAGTTCATCCTAACCTGACCAAGATCCTATCCTATTAAGTAACATTTGTTAAAGGCGCGATCCTGAAATAAACCCAATTTATTATAGTAAGTGGTGTAACTTACCCCATTTTTACCTTTTGTCATCTGGGATGTGAGAGTGACACCCCTATTAGGAACATTGAGTTTCCAAAAATAAAACAATCAAGATAAAGACCAAGCCAATGTAACATTGTTAATTATTTATTCTGTTGTATTTTAGCCATTTTATCAATAAGAGAACTTTTGTCCAGTTTTGTAAACTGTTAAAAACCAGCTGTGATACGCATTAGAAGTGGTTTTATAAACTATCAAAACATCAGCCACGTGAGGACAGTCTAGATAAAATGGGTACCTGCATAGATGGGACAAATCAGCTTCATCAAGTCTTTATCATGCACTTCTCTAGTAAAGACAGAGGACAAAAAAAAGTCATAGTGACTCATCATATTGACAAATGGAAAAAGACACTAGTGTCTGATAATGGCTGTACACCAGCAGCTTTGTCACGAAGGCTTTGGTTATTATCGTCATTACCAGATGCAAACAGATCACGTTTTTTTTTTTTTTTTTTTTTTGTTTGTTTGTTTTTTTCCATGCTCAAAGCGGTAACAGGTGTAATTTCCTTTCTGCGAGGTGAAAGGTTTAAACTTAAACATTCACAACAAATTTATACTATAAGTTTATTGCTGATTGGGTGTGATAATTTTGGGTCTGGTGGATGAAAAGAGGGATAAAGGTTGAGGGAACCAGACATAAGACAAAATTAATTTCTGGTGTTTTCTGCACCTGGAGCTGTGTAATTTAATATTTCAAAAGGTTTGAAAATGTTAATCTGGTATATACTTTTCTTCGTCTCTCCAGCAACCTTTAGGAACGGCGTCCCTAAAGGTTTCAGGACCCCCGCCATGATCTCTGCGCTTCCTCCAAGATTAAGTTTAATTATTCAGAAATTGCATAAAATCTTTATCCAAATGTCTGGCTCCAAGTAATTTTGCCCCTTTACTAATTTGTAGCTCCCCCATTTCATACTTAGATATTGCCATTTTGTTTCATCCATCTGTTTTGCACTTGTAAACAACCCATTTTATAACACCATATTTAAACCATACTGTAATAGTTTCTATTTATACTCAATAGTTTTATGCGTTAACAGCTTGTTTGTATTTTTTTTTGAGGTGTGGGGATAAATGCACATCATACATAACACACATTGATTTGAAATTACCCCCTGCTGGCAGAGTCCCAAAACCACATTTCTGTAGAGTTGAATGAATAAATTGCAGAACATTACCTTAAAGTATTGATTTGCAAAGTGATGATGACATATGGTAAATTATCTAAATGACTAAGGTTCAAAATGTAGAAGAGCCAAAATTACCAGGACCTCATGAATAAGCTCATTTTCACTGACAAACAGCTCAAAAATACATATTTTGTTTATCTTGGTATTTAGAAAAGCAGCAAATCCTCTTAAACCATGGCTAGAGCATTTCTGTTAGTTTATAATTTTCTGCCTGTCTGAATTGTCCTTAGATCTGTATGACTCATGAGCCCATGAACTAAACACAGAAAATATAGGAGTAGATGACTGCCATCTGTGTTTTAGAAGAAACTTATTGATTGACTGTTGCAGTGCTTTTGCTGGGCTTCATGTCTTTGTTTTTGATTCTTTGCAGATTTTATTCTAATGTACATGGCATTCAGTATGCAAATTTTCTTACTGAAATAGGATGAGTCTGCTTTTGAGAACTTAAAGTTGGTTCCCCCAATTGTCAGTTTGCACTGCATGACATCACTCCATTTAACAAACTTTAGATCTCTGAGACGGGGAAAGCAGACGAAGGTTCCAGTTCATTGACTTTGAGTTGTTCTTTTTGTGCTCTTGCAGGGGAAACTTCACAGTTCCAAAGCTTTCAGAGTCCAATATGGGATTTGGAGTGCTGGGAGTTTTTCTGGGGCTCCTCCTGGAGGTTTCAACCCACGGACCACACAGTGTTCCCCGAACTTCCTGGAAACGCCAAGGTAAAGCTGCTCGCAGTAAATATTCTGAGTTGATTAAAAACAGTAAATCTACCTGCTGCGTTAAGAGAGAAAACTGCAGACAGCCTGAAGGAGTAGAAAAGATAATATTGATACTGAGGGGATGCTGAACTGAAAGTTGTGTACACATTCTCATCTTTTACTTCTAGATTTAGAAATATGTCAAGCACCTTAATTTTTGGCAAAAAAAAATTTAACCTCACTTTTTTATAAAAGCCATCTCAGTGAGAAGTAGTGTTTCTCACTATGAGTCGATATCTTTACTCAATCTCAAAACAAGAAACATGAGTCACGGATATAAAGTTCGCTGGCAGTGCAGGAGGAACAGAGCGTTCACACGGTCTTTATATGTCAAACTCTTTCAACTCAGCGTCTCGTGTTCTCACAATAGTACATTTAGTTTCACCTGTTGCCCAATTCTATCAGGAGAAAGTAGCTCTAGTCTCAAATTTGGTGAACGATTCTATGAAGAAAAAGTTGTCATTGCTGCCTACAGAAATAGTTGAGGAAACTCGGTCTCCGAGTGAGAACAGCGAAAGTGAGTTCTCTTTAAACTCTTCTGTCACCCAGCCGCATTTACTCTCCTGTTGAGGGTATTTAGTTTGTGACCTACATTTGAAGTTAAAACCACCAGCAGTAAGAGACTTCAGGTTGCAGTCTTTGGAATAGGAGAAACGGCGATTGCATTTGCTGTCATGTTGCTTCAAACCAGTTCCACACGCAGCAGGAAGGCTCATTTCTATTATTGTTTTAAAAAGGCTTCAATATAAGAGATGAAACGTCTTAGGAGGAAGAAGACATGAATTCTAGTTACATTGTCTTACAAAAGAAAAAAGCATTTATGACCATTGAACTTTTCAAAAGGCTTTCACAATATTTTACAATTTAAAAAAACAAACTGAAAGGTTTACTGTGCATATCTATTCAGCCCTTTTTAGTCAATTCTTTTAAAAACACATTTTGCTAAATTAAAGGTTCAAGGATTCTTATTTATGTATCGACCAGATTAGATGACTTTATTTAGAGGCATCTTATTAAAAGGGGCTGATTATATAATGCATGTTACACTTTTCAGATTTTAATTAGTGACTTTTTTTTTTAAATGTTGCATTCTTTTCTTTCCCATTAACAAAATCTAATAAACAATACTTTGTGTTGGTCTCACATAAAATCTCAATACAACGTTTGTCACGTTACAACCACAAAGAGTTTGAATACTTTTAACAGGAACTTTCTATTCATCTAACCTGCATCAGTTGGTTAGATGAGAATTAAGACCAGCATTTTATTTCAGTCAATTTCAAATCAATTCTCAAATCAAACTATGGATTGAATCTCCTGTAACTTCAAAAATGCTGATCTAAATGCATAATGAGCAGCTTAATTTAAACTCTGAATATGGTTTAATGTAGCTCTTTGGGTGGCTTCTTTAGCTGTAAATGTGGTCTCATCACCAAACATTATCCTCCTCAGATTTGGACCTCCTGGAGTTTTCAGAGCCTGGCATCTTTAACTACTCAACGCTACTGCTGAGTGAGGAAAGAGATGCTCTGTATGTGGGAGCAAGGGACGCCATTTTTGAGCTCAACAAGAGGAATGTGACCGTCAGGAACCAAAAGGTGAAAGAGTGGGAATAATGATGCTATCACAGAATAGAGAATATCTTTAGAAATCTAAGTTGTCATGTTTGATTCATAGGTTCAGTGGAAAGTTGCAGAACATCCCATGGAGATGTGCACACGTAAAGGAAAATCAAGAGAGGTTTGCTAGATAACAAATACATTTTCCGCTTGTTTCACACAAGCTTTTCCTGTCTGGATCTATAATGTACAATTCAAGATTGTAAATAAATCTGTCCTGTTCCAATTCAGAGGGACTGCCCCAACTACATTCGAGTGCTCCAGATAGTGGATGACAAGCGGCTTTACATCTGTGGCACACATGCCTTCCAGCCTCAGTGTGATTACTTGGTAGGCTAATGGTTCATTACACTTTAACTGTGAACGCCACACTACATGCACCCACTAATCAGCAGCTTGTGTGTTTCAGAATCTTGCAGACTTTTCTTTGGAGGGTCGACCTGAGGATGGCAGAGGGAAGTGTTCGTTTGACCCTTCGCAGAGCTTTACCGCCGTCATGGTCGGTAAGTTAAGGCCAGCTTCGGCTCATTTCACAAAGAGCTCTTTTGGTTGAAGGCCTTGCATTAAAATGGATAATAATCTGTAGTAATCTCTTGTCATGGTGAGGGAAAACTGACTTGGCTTCATTCTCCCATCAGATGGAGACCTCTATTCTGGGACAGCTTATAACTTCTTAGGCAGTGAACCGATTATTTCCAGATATTCCCCGTCCCATTCCCTGCTGAGGACAGAGTACTCCACATCATGGCTCAATGGTGAGTTTGGACCATATTTCACAGCTGGTTTATCCAGCTGAAAGATACTTCAACATGCTATTGGACCGGGACAAATATAGATTTGGCATTTTTTCGCCACCTTGACTGTTCTCCTTTTTACAACATCCCACACATTCACATTCTGTGTACAGAACATGCAACTTGCAGCTTCTCATTTTTACTCAGACATTAGTCTGTTAAAATGTCACTGCTGCTGTTGGACCGCAAACTCATGATTATACATTCTGTAAACAACCCTGATGGCAAGCCAAATTTAAATGGGTCTGTTTGGGGTAGGGACCCTCTGCAGATCAAAGCTCGTTGTGTTTTAGGATTACTAACATGTTTCTGACCCATAGGGGATTGCTAAATGTGAGCTTTATATCACATTAAAAATGAGATCACAATCAGTATTTACTCACTCTCCATTACAATAGTTGCCCAAATGTATCAGATTAAAGACACCTCTTGTCTACAAGAGACATCTGGGTTTACTTCTCTAGCAATCCTAGATATTTTCTGTCAAATTCAGTTCTAGACTCTGGCGGGGCCCATCTAGAACTTAAATTTGTTCTGTGAAAGTCATTCTCTTGTAGATCTGGATTTATGATGGGCCACTAATGATGCAGAAAAAAAAATTCCTGAGGACGATGCTGCCTTCACCATGTTTTGTTGTAGATATGTTGTTTTCTTTGATCTTTTTTGCACCTTATGGAACTTTGATCTGAAAGTTCAAGTTTAGTTTCCCCAAATTACACATTTCTGGCAAAGTCTGGAGGAAAAGGTTTCTGGGTTGTAGCTTACTTCTAAGACCAAATGCATGGAGAACATATACACACCTACATCTCGGTAAATTAAAATATCATTACATTCTCAGGAACTCGCTTCAAAAAGTGAACCGTGCATGTACACACAATGATAGTTTCATGCCCTTATTCCTGTTAATCTTGATGTTATGATTTAGTTGATTTCTGAGAATTTGAATATTACATAAGACGAATAAAACTATTTTAATACAGTAACTGTATATCATATGTGCTAAATATTTAGGTGGGGGTCAGCAATGGAGAATCTATCTTGGTCTCATTATCTCTTAACTGTGCTCATTTCAGAGCCCAGCTTCGTCTTTGCAGATGTGATCAGGGCCGAGAAGCACAGAGGAGACGGCGAGGACGACAAAATCTACTACTTCTTCACCGAAGTGTCAGTGGAGTACGAGTTCTTTGGCAAGCTGCTCATTCCCAGGGTGGCTCGCGTCTGTAAGGTCAGCAGACGCTGTGCACCATCTGCTCATACCTGCAGCACGCTTCTTTTATCTCCGTTTGCATGTTGTTGTTTATGGATCGTTCTCAGATTCCAATCTTCTGTATGTTTTCTGATGTTTTGTTCAAGTCTTAAGTAATTTCTTTTGTATTGACTTCTAGTCAATAAGAGTGATTATTATAGTTGTGCAACATTTGTTAGACAACAAACTACCAGCAAACTTTAGCTTATTATGACTGACGTGTAAGAATTCAAATATAACTTTGTTAAAGACTCGAACACAATCAACCAAAATCTATCAGTTGTAGTAAAATTCTTGCTCTTTCTACAAAATTCTAAAATGATGAAGATTAATTGTTTGAAGATTATAACTAGCAGTTTGTTTCTCGCAGAATCCGAGATGTTTTGTTTTACCACCTTTGTCATTTTTAAAAGGTGGAACCATGGCAAAGATGGAAATGGGTTTAATGGAAAGATATCCAGTATTTTTGTGGAAAATAACTGAAGGACTTTTTAAGACAAAGTAGTCAGTCTTTCACTTTTTCTTAGTTTCTGCCAAATGTGTGGTTTCTAATTCAAACATCTTAATGGTATTTATAAGCCAAACTATGGTGATGCTATATAGTCTTTTGGTAATTAGTTTATTAGAAAGGCCAGAAGAATAATCGATAATTATATGCTAATAAAAGTAAAATCAGTTGATTTTGATGTCCCTTTTGCACAGTTCCTTGCCTTAAGACTTTCAATATGACTTCTTCCTTTGTTTTTTACACATGGACTCTTTAATATCCGTTTCCAGGGTGACCTGGGAGGAGAGCGTACTCTGCAGAAGAAATGGACCTCCTTTCTGAAAGCCAAGCTGGTGTGCTCCATGCCGGAGCTCAACTTTGTTTTCAATGTGGTCCATGATGTTTTCATCCTGAAGGGGAGAGAGTGGAGAGATACAGTCTTCTATGGTGTCTTCACTTCTCAGTGGTCAGTGATTTCTCTAGCCTTCAGCTATGTAACAATCCATAACTATGTTTTATTAAAATTTTATCCTTTTGTCTAACTTGTTGTCTAACTGACTTATCACACCTGTGTGTTTTACTGCCATAGGGGAAATGTGGGTTTGTCAGCGGTGTGTGCCTACAACATGACAGCTGTGGAGGAAGTCTTCTCTAAGGGGAAGTATATGCAGAAGGCCACAGTGGAGCAGTCCCACACAAAGTGGGTGCGGTATAACGGCATCCCTCCGTCTCCCCGTCCTGGCGCAGTGAGTGCCTGTCAACTTTCAACTCACATGTTTTGCGCAACTCATAGCTCATTACAACCACAAAGCTCAGTGTGTTTTATGTGGTATGCCAACACAACGCATCACACAATTGTGAAAGGGGACAGAAAATAATAAACTTCAAGTATTTACAAAAGAAATCTGAAAAGTGTAGATGGCTTTTAATTCCCCTAAATAAAAAATCCAGAGTAAAATAATTAAGCTCTAGTTTATGTTTGTCTAAGATGTAAAATCCCATTGAAGTTTGTTGTGGGAAATGTGAGAGAGCGCAATGAATAAGTGCTACGAGTTCTTCAAGATTCTGGCAAATATTTCATACAGAATCTTTCTGTCTGACTTTAATTTGTTCTTTTTTCTCCCCAGTGTATTAGCAACCAACTGCGTCAAAAAAACATCAGCAGCTCACTCCACCTTCCAGACAAAACCCTTCAGTTTGTCCGGGACCACCCGCTGCTGGAGGACCCTGTCCTGCCCATCGGCAACAGACCTCGACTCATCACCAAGGACGTCAACTACACTCAGATTGTAGTAGAGAGGGTGCATGCACTTGATGGGAACATTTATGATGTAATCTTCACCGGAACAGGTGATAACTTATCTGCTGTAATACTGCATGCAAATGGCTTGATGTTGCTGAAGTTTGCAATGACATGTTTGAATTCTGTTATGCTAAAATGTTAAACTAATGAAGAATACTTTCCCCATGTGTGCCTTGTTGGATAATTAAATGTTTTTTTTCTTCTGCTGTGATTGTTAGATAAAGGTGTCCTGCACAAGTCTGTGGTGTTTGAGGAAGATGTCCATATTGTGGAGGAGATCCAGCTCCTGAAGAACTCTGAACCCATAAAAAACTTACTGCTGTCTTCGGAGGTCAGTTTCTTTTTTAGTTCTCCAAAAATATAACTTCCAACATTTCAGGTGAATTCTGTCAATTTCAGATAAGATCCTGTCTTGTCTGAGGGAAAAAAAAAATGTTTGCTGGAAACATTTGGTGATTGTGAAAATCATAAATCCATCCTTTTATTTGTACAGACACACAAAGAAAAGTTTACAAGTTCTTTGATAGTCTGTAGTTTTAAATCCCACAGAAAAATGGGAATTATAAGATCTTGTTTATGAATACATTTCTTTGCATATCATACAAGCAAACTTATTGCTTCCAGACACAGTCAGTGTATGCTGGGTCGGACTCTGGCGTCATTCAGTCCCCCACAGCTTTCTGTGGAAAGTATTCTACGTGTGACGACTGTGTCCTGGCTCGAGACCCCTACTGCGCCTGGGACCCCAAAGCAGCCGCCTGTGTCTGCATCCTTGATGCTCCAAAGGAGCAGCTCAGGTAACCTGATGGGCTACATTCACTCTCTATCACTTCTATCTTTCTGCATAGTTGTACTGCACTCATCAGTGAAAAGGAAACTTCCAGAGGTCTCAAGAGACAGACCTGATTTACCTGCTTCTCAGTGTTTGGTGATGGTTTGAACTCATAGGTTGTTTGTGTTGCAGGAGGCTGATCCAGAGTCTGAGCGGTGATGCAGACAAGTGTCCTCCAGGTAAGATGTGCACACATTCCACCCAAAGAGCCAGAACAGTCTGACTGCATACAGAGGGTCACTACACAGTATATTGTTGACAGGCCATAAGTTTGAGAAAACTATTTTACACTTGAAGGATCACTAGAACAGAAGATGCAAATGTGACTTCTTTTTGTTTTCTTTTCAGTGTCTTCGGTGTCTTTCAAGGACTATCAGAAAGTATTAGTGAAACCAGGCAGCTCTGCTGAGCTTCCCTGCATGGTGAAGTCCAACTTGGCTCATGTGATGTGGAAATCAAACAACACTCTTCTCGATGAGGCCTCTCGTTTCCACTTCATCGGCGAAAACGGGCTTCTCATTTACAGCGTGGCCCCCGAGGATCAGGGTGACTACCAGTGCTGGTCTGTGGAATGGGCTCCTGCCGCAGGGAAGAACTTTAGCCGTCTTCTTGCTGGATACACATTGAAGCTGGATCATCCTCCCGGACCCCCTGCCCAGACAAACAGTGTGGGCTCCACAGTCCACAACCAGGAGACGAGTAGCGTGCTTCCAGCTGAAGGTAATGGTAAGACAGAGAGACAGCCACTAACTTCGGCCAGCTTCACATCCACAGTCCTCCTCACCACCCCGCCCCAAACTGACCCATCACTAACCCCGCCATCCAGTGGCACAGTCAGGTTACAGCCAAGCAGGAACCTTCCCCCAAACTCCGTCATTCCTCGTCCAGACAGCCAGGACCCTGCTGCGGAGTATTTGCAACACAACAACAGTGTGGCCCTCCTCTTTCTTTTTCTCCTGTTCTTCCTCCTGTTTTTAGCTGCGATGGTGTACAACTGCTACATGCAGTATCTCCCCGCCCCATGCCTCAGGCTGCGAGCCACTCTGCTAGGGAGCAACAAGTGTACCCATCAGCCAGAGTACAGGGCCTGTGAGGCGGGTTTAATGGAAGCGTCTGCTGCCGACAAAATTAACATGACGGAACAACCCGCGCAGAACGGCAGCCAAACCACCAAAAACCTTCAGGCACTGCGCGACACTGGCTATGAGACGGAACCCGAGTGCAGCAACGGACGCCTCCCTTCTCACAACTTTGGAGGCGACAGCTCCTCCCAGGAGAAACCTTTCGATGTGGACTGCGACTCCCAGTCCATCCAGTTTGCGGATGCAGATGACGCTTACTGATGAATATCAGTGGTGTTTTTACATGTTTAGAGTGAAAAGTGCGCCAGGGCTACGTTATTTATTTCTGCAGTAGGCATGGGCCATTATGATGACCTTGAGTAAAATAAACAGATTGACGTATTTACCATAAACCCCCCAAAATGTCTGACATGATCCAGTTAATTTGATTTAAAACAACAAAGCAACGCTTACTTAATTACCTGTTAAAATAAAAAGCATCAACATGTATTTATCACAAGACCTAAGCAAAAATGTAGAATAACTTCAAAATTTATTTGGAGAATATTGAACCTTTTGGTCGTTATGCTCCTGAAAGAGTAGCACAGTTTTAACAGCCTGATATGTAGGCGCTAACCCAAAGTTGCTTTAAACCAGTGTCTTTAACCCCTTTATGGAGGAATGGGTGGTGTTTTTCACAACTAGAAATGTTTCCAAACAGCTGAATTTGTATTTTCAGAGAGGGAAAATCCTCCTCTACTTGGAAGGATCGTTGCCATTACTTAATGCTCTGTGCATCTGGAAAAAACTGGCCACATTGACAATTTGATTCATTTTAAAAGTCTAACTTTGTGAACTCTTGCCATGCCTTGATACTGGCTGCAGGTCACTGGCCCATGCTAAGAAGCTAAATGTCATGAAAGTGAGCGTATGTCCAGCATGTAGCAAATATCTGAAGGCTTAGACCAGATATTCTGCTCTTTTGTGGACTGATTCAGAGCTTCTATCCTTTCAGCTGAATCCAGCAAGAAAAGCTATTTCTTATATTCCAAATTGGAAACATTATTTACCAAATTGGTAAGTTATTGTGATGTTTTCCAAGTTGGAATCCTATTTCTATTCAGCCTGAGTGGAGCATTTGCATCCATTTGTATAACTGATGCTTCATCGTCATGGTAATTTCTCAGGGAGGTTCTGTGTGATTTGGCTTTGTGTGTTGCCCTGTGTTGTCAGCCACGCCACCTGTTTTGTGAAGCTCCATCACAGAGTCGATGTGTCAGAGGATAGAAAAACAGTCAGACATCTTGGTTGGTGGAGAAATGCTGGAATGTATCGAACCGTGGACTATTGATGAGTGGCACTGCTGAGATTAAAAAAATATATTTTCTTTTTCTCTTTACCTGTGAAGTCGACATTCCTGATTGTCCTGTGTATTAACCCTCATCAGTCCGTCTCCCTTATATGGTGTGTTACTGAAATAAAAATGTACAGTATGAGCAGAGGACATTAGAGCCCTGGAAACAATCTGAAGTTTAATATTTATTATTTTATTAAACATTCTATTTTAGATTATTTAAAATGACACATCTGTGGTAATAACACAGCAATTCAATCCTTCATTTTTATTTTATTTATTGCAAAACTTCTACTTTTATACCTCTCACTCTCCAGTTTTTAATCTCTCTGCATGCCATCCGGTGTTCACTTTCCTCAAAGCTCTCTTCTTTTCCGCCACTCCCTCTCACAGCCTCCTCTATCGACTCCTCATCTTCTCTGTCATCCTCTGGAAGTAGCTCTTGCTCTTCCCTCCCATCCTCCTCTTCTCCCACAAAGCCCCACTGCACGGAGGCTCGGGAGGCGGAGGTAAGACTGTTGCCTCCTCTCCTGAAGGACCAGGCCTGGGGGGTTCACGCCCAGGAGGCCTTCCTGCTCTTCTGCCTAGCTCTGGGTGAGTGCTGCATGTGACTCCGCTCAACCCCAAAAACCTCCCTCTCCCTCAGGGACACATGCTTGGTTTTGAAACCCATGCCTTGTGTATTTAACCATTTGTTTTACAAATGTTTCTTTTCTTCCCCTTTCTACTGTGTGTTGGCATTACTCGAACCTGAACTAACAGAGCTGAGTGTTTGGGTTTCTGGATTTATTTGCTGGATTACCACAAAGATGGATCAATTTCTGAAAATACAAAATAGGGATTCATTGCAAAAATGTCAGCTTCTTTACAACTGACTTGCACAAATATATTGTTTTTATAAATTGATGTGTAATGGCAGTCTTAATTTGTAAAATTTAAAGATGAGCACTGTTCACAATGTCTCCATGGAACATGCAGAAGTCTGCAGAAGAATTGTTGGTAAAATTGTTGATTTTTTTTTTTGTGCCTGTAAATATTTGTCGATATTTGTATATATTGGAAATGGTTGTTGATTATGTACATAAATTCATGGGATGTTGGGCTCCATGTAGAGGGGTGAAATAAACCTTGTCAGATTTCAAAACATTTTTTTAAAAAATTGAATCAGAATAAAGAATTGACACAAAATATCATTGTACATTATTGTTCAAAGGTAATCCATTCCCACTGCACTTTTTTGCATTTTGTCATGTTTGAACCACAAACATTAATGTATTTTGAGATTTTTATGACTGACAAAAAACAAAAGACAGCATTAATGTCAAGTGGAAGGAAAATATTTATGAATAATGATCTGAATGCTGTGGCGTGCAATTATATTTGATCCCCAGAGTTGATTTATTGTGGAGTCACCTCCTGCTGCACTTAGTTGTATCTATGAACTTTGCATATCAATGATTAATATTTTTGTTTCATTTTTTGCTAAATTGACAAGTTCAGTAAAAAATAATGAAGAAAACCTGAACATCAATTTTGGACTCAACCCAAGAGTTTGACTGGACCACTCAAATAGTCAGTGTGCTTTTGATCTAAACTCCCTTTGTTTGTATTTTTATGCTCATCCTGCTATAAGTTGGCCTCCATCCCAGTCTCAAGTCTAAAAGGTTTTCAGGTTCATCTTGCATTTAGCTTGATCCATCTTGCCATTAACTCTGTCCAGCTTCCTTGTCTCTGCTACTGGCACCACCCCACAGCATGGTGTTGCCATTACCATGTTTTACAGGTGGAATGGTGTTTTTGGTGTGATGTTAGCTTTCTACCCCAACTTGGCATTTTGCATGTTGGTCAAAAGGCTCAAATTTGGCCTTATCTGACCAGAGCTCCTTCCTTCAGATGAACCTTCTACATAGCTAGTGCTGAACTAAACTGGACTTCATACAACTTCAATTCAGCTAGAGTTTTTGTATTGCAACTCTAAAGTTAGATCTTTGGCAGCACTGAGGTGTTAAGAGGGGGTTAAATCAAATGCCTGCAGAACTTCAGAATTTTATTTTATTTTTTTACTTGGTGCAGTCCTCAGAGGCTGGGTTACACACCAACATAGATCTGATACGGACACATCATTCTACAATCGAGAAAAGGTTTTAAACAGTCACCCTGGTTGGTGATAGTTTATCAGGCATCAAAAACTATTTTCTGAATGTCCAATGTTTTCTTTCAGACTCTCAATGTACAAACTTCACAAGATGGCAATGAGTAGATAAGGCTTAAGGAAAGCTTTTTCTTCATGTCCTAAATGAAACTGTTTTTTCTGGCATGCTGAACTCTTTGCATGATCACTGTTGATACAAAACAAAATCAGATGTGATGGAATCTATTACTGCTGCATGACTGCTTGCACCTCTGCAAACTGATTTCCTCATGTGAATGTACCAAAGGAAAGCACCATGTTCTCCACGCCAGGGTCTCAACAATCAGGAGTCAACAAGAAGTCCTGTTCTGTTCTGCAGGTCCAAGCGACATCCATATTGATTGGCTAATAAATGGGTACAGTGTGGACACCCCAGTAATGGAGTACCGAAGGCCACTGGGCCAGAGGGAGGTGCTGGTGAGCAGCTGGCTTAGAGGGGGGCCGCTGATCAAGGAAGCCCGTTACCAGTGTGTTGCTGAAGCCAGCACAGGAAGTGACACGTCTGACATTGACCTCCATCTCACTACCGGAGGTATTATGGTTGTGTGGATTTGGGTTAAAACGTTAAACTGCTGTGAAATGGTCGTGTATGAGGGATTTGCCCTGGTTGGTTGTAAGTATTGCCACTGATGGGGCGATGGGTGATGTTTAAATCTATGAAGGATGTTGTTGTTTGACAGATGAAAACATTCCATCCAGGGATTTGAATCAATGGAGAGGTGCGCTTACAGAGCATGAGCAGCTGCTGAAAAGATGGGAAAAAGCCTGGGTAGGTCTCACAGTGGAGAGTTTTTCGTCTCATATTCTTCAAAACCCTCTTTCACTTCATTCGAATCAGTATATCAAGATGAAAATCTTTTTGATACTTCTGGAAATTAAAAAAAAATATATAATTTTATTCCAGTAGCATGACTTGAGGATATTTCTTCTGGTGGAAAAAATAAACCCAAGAAAAATATTTAGCTTTCACTTGTCACCATTGGCACAATTGCTGGTACAATCTTTAAAATATATTTAACTGACAAGTTTTTTTAAGTTGACATCTCAGTGTGACCAAGTTTCAATAATAGCTGTTGTCCTTCTTTACTTATGGTGCAGGTTCAAACAAGGTTATGAGTATTGCCACTGACAGGGCAATACTTTGATGAAAAATAGGACATTTGCTTGTGTCTAATGGTAAAAAAAAAAAAAAAAAAATAAGTACAAATGTTAAGAAAGCAAAAGTCTCAATAAATCAGACTATGAAGAACTACACTACAAAATAACCTTATAAATTTTATCATTTCAAATTGTTTTAACTACTTCTAATTGGATTAAATGCAACTCCGTGATTGTCTTTTGAAATTTTTAAAAATAAAATGTGATGACCAATTCAAAGCTTAGATTTTAGAGGAGAACCATCTACTTTTTTTATATATTTGATGCTTTTATGGCCATTAAGCACAGAATCCACAGAAATCCTTGCCTTGCATTTTTTAGTTAATTTTTTCACTTCTTTGCTTCTTTATAATCTCTGCTCTTTCCTCTGCAGGAAAGCTGTGATGGCCACACAACTGGATGAGAATGCATTCATTCTGGTTGTGCACTGGCCTCTCAGTTCAGCTGGACCACTCCTCAGACACTGAACATTTCACAAACACAAGTAATATGTTTCAGTGTCACCACTTACACGAGAGTTTGATGGACCATGACATGAAGAATTCACAGCTCTTGCACCCAGCAGGTGCAGACCTCACATGGCTGCTGTGATGGTTTTTGGACTCCCTCCAAACTGGAAGGATTAAAGCCCACTGACTCCTTCAGTCTAAGAAAGCTTGTAATGGATTTGTTGCTGTATTTACAGTATAAGACTGCCATTTTGAAGCAGTGCTTGTGTGGAGACGGCAAATGTCTTTTTGAAGTTTATCAGATTCTGTGGGTCAGTGTCTCCGTTAAACCCAGTTATAGTGTGATGATACTCAAAGTTTTGCCTCTTAACTTCCTTAAAGAACCAGTTTCACTCCTCAAGGCTATCTTACAGAATTTTTACTTAAAATATACTAAGTTATTCAAGCCTCAACTAAGATCAAACCAAGATAAGAAATTTGCTATCTATGGTCATACTTTTATTGCCAGTATGTCTTATGCTTAAGTTAGCTTAATTATTTACTTGAATCAAACAATACTTTATTATAATATTCACTATACCACCACAAAGGTGAACATCAAACTGCCAAAGCACAGTGTGTTTTGGCACAGACTGGAAAGTTTACCACTTATTGCTTTTTTTTAAAGAAACGTGGTTTTAGTCTTGAAATAAATTGTTTTATTCCTGTCTGATTTGTATTGAATGGATCATGTTGAGCAACTACTGGTTTTCAGAAATACTGAAACAGTTCGTGCTCCTAAAACAAATGCATACTACACATCTATGGCTTTTACTGTAAAAACTCGACGAAGTTGGTTTTTACATTAGAACAAAACAATGAATGGGGTATACATACTGCTGCAAGGCACCTTAGGCGTAAGGCTATCTAAACTTTATCATACAGTACTTTAATAGAAGTTTTCTTAAACATGTTTTGGTTTAATCCTTTTGGCGTCTTTTTTTTTTTTTACATCACTGAGCAGATTTATGTAATGTAATTAACACTGATGCTGCTTTAGTATTTATCATTTTATAATATAATCTATCAAAGTTGAGTTTTTCTCTTTAAAAGGGAAACTTTTACTCGTAATTGCGCACTGAAATATTGCAACAGTGGTACTTATTTGAATGAATCCTGCAGCTCTGCAAGTTCCAACTGTGCTGAATCACAGTGTACCACATCAGCATTTTCCACAAAAAGCATTTTCTTCCACCTGAATAATTTATTACCCAAGGACTTCTTCTTGTAGATCTATTACAGCACTGGAACAGGACAACTGTTTCCTAGAATCTAATTGGCAAAACAGAAGAAATGGATTATAGATATAAAGACTGATGACTATTCCGTAAAGGGAAAATACTTTGTGGTGAGGCTTTATTGTTGATTTTCACATTAGAAACTTTGCATTGAGCTAAAGTGCAACTGGGAAAAAGAAATGCAGTTGACCTGGACAATACCTCCGCATAAGTTGCTGTTTAAGATGTTTCCATTTGAATTTTAAACAAGATTATAGCACCCTCCTGTGTCTAAAAAAAGAAAATACAACCAAAAAGGGGAAAAAGGCTGTAAGCAAAGAAAACATGGAAAAACTGAAACTGTATGACAGCAGCACAATTGTTTAAGCATTCTTCTAGAGGGTTCATATACAAATATTCAGCTACACCGCAAACTTTCCACTGGTCATGTGGGCTGTCCGGTGTTCCATTGCATTATTTCTTTACGTCCGAATTGCTTCTTGATAAACATCACAAGTCAGCTTTTTTCCTTCAGGCTCAATGACACAATTGTTGCTAATAGCAAGTCCCTGAAACACGAGGAAAATTACAAAGAATAATTATTTTAACTGTTTAAGCAGCGATAGGGTAACCATCACTCACAGCACGACTTCCCAATGAGAAGTGGTAGGATTGGGTCAGTGTTTTGGTAGAGGTCTTCTAAACAGTAGGATATGAGGCTCTGAAAGAGAATTTGATGAAAACTTCACATAACTAGGTAACAGCATAATTAATTTCTGCAGTTATTTTAAGAAGAAAGCTTTTTCCAGTTCCAAGGTAGGCTAACCTTAAATTGTTTTTTTTCCCACATACCTGGTTCGTGTATCATGTAGTGGACCCAACCTTGGGACTGCTGCACTCCCAGCTGTCTCCACTCATCTTCAGACATCAAGTGGGATTTTGGGACATACTTGGCCATTTCCCGAGGTAGAACAACATGCCTAAGCAAGAGAAAAAAAAAAAGAAAGACTACTACTTATAATAAATCAACTAATTTCCTTAATGTCATGAAAAGTAATAAAAAGTTATTTTATACAAATCTGTCCAGTCTGAGAACTTCTACTTAAAAATGTGGGTATATTATATTGTCTTTTAAGACAATTTTCTGACTTGGGGTTGAATTAGAAAAAAAAAAATTATATATATATATATATTCTCCTCCATGTCTATTTGGCAAAGTTACACATACTTCCCAGTCAACACAACCCCTGGAAAATATTTAAACTCCAGACATTTCTGGAATTTTCCAGACTACAAACCAGCTGTATGAAGATGAAATAGTCACTATTGCTACCTCAGAAAATATAAATATATTGGTATCTTTAGGACTGTACTGTAAAGACTACAGATGAACTTGTGCCCATATATCCAGAATATATAAGAGCTGAAAAAAAAAAGCTCATCTAATATAAACTTTTCCACAGGTCTCCAATGAGTACGACTAAAAGATTAATGAGATGCAGCTGTGCACGGTGATGATTTCAGGAGCCCCAAGGGAAAGTAACGTCGTTGTATGAAAATCATATAAGGTGTACATTAATTCAAGTTTAAAACGTCACATCAATGTGGCACACCGGTCAAAGTTTTAGAAGCAGTACAGGTAAGTCAAAAAAAAAAAAAGACATTTTGAACAGTAAACGTGTTTCTTAATAGAATGATATCACTTGGTTCTGTTCCTTACTGACAGTAAACAGGCTGAGAGATGGCTGCTCACCTGTATTCATACTGGTCGTCCCTGTACACGTGCGAGTAATAAATCTGGCTTCGAGACATATTTCCAGTGAAAATGAACAGGAAAAGTTTGTAATCAAACGGTCGTTACAGAACAACACTTAAGTTGAGATTTTTGTCTCTCGAGCGTAAATTGCATCGCGGCTGTGATTGGACGGTGCATGTCACGTGACCAAAAACTTTTACTTTTTTTTTTTTTTTTTTTTTTTTTTTTTCCCCCATCAATCAACCGGGCGCAGGTGAGGGTGTTTTTACAAATGTGGAATTTTATGGAGCTAATGACGTGTGGTTTGCATTATACTGTCAAATACTATTTGGTGTGCTTAGCCCTAAATACGAGTTTTGTCTTTGCTGATTAATATTTTATCTTCATTGTGTTGCAGTATACCGCAGACATTTTGACTTCACAAGCAATGACAAAAAAAAAAGCTTTTCTGCGGCGCTAGTGTAAGAGAAAATAATGAATTTTATCCTGTAGTGAGACTCTTATGTTTAAAGCAGATACAGTACCTTGCAAATATTACCTACTCTGAAATCCATATTCTGGTGCCATTATTGACAGTGAGGCTACCTAATGGGTAGCTAGTTATCCATTAGGTAGCTTAGTCCACTTGTGTGTAATTTCATCCCAGTATAAATCCGGGACCACACCAGAGAGGTCAAGAATACAGCTGACGAAAAGAACAAACCATTTACTGGTACAAGATGATGATGATGATGATGATGGCAGCATCATGCTGTGGCAATGTTATCTTTTAGCAGGGACAGGCAAACTTGTCAGAGCAGAGGGAAAAATTGATTGTGATTATTATAGTTAAGTCCTAGTAGAAAACATATAAAACACAGCTGGAGAAATGAGTGCAGTGAGCACAAGCCTAGCACCACATGTTGGTGTGTCATTGGGCAATTAAACCACTTGACTGCAACTCTGAAAATAATGCATGAAGATCTGCTGAGTAGAAAAAGGGGACATCTAGTGGCAAATGTTTAGAAACACACTTCTTTTTGACACAAAACAGGACAAAGGAAGGCTTGCATGGAAACAGGAGATTTAGGCTGTACTAAAGTGTTAAGTTGGGCTCTGAAACACTTTTTTCATATTTTGTTTGGTCTGAAACTTTAAGCATGCCAAATAAGAGAACAAATGCTGACCCTGAAGTCAAAAACATAACATTATAAACGGGCATGATCAAACTTACAGAACTGTATCTTCCCAAATGGAGATTGTTGTTCTTTCATTGCTGTGGTTAGTTTTTCCCTCATAATAGGTTTCTGCAGTTTTTGCTTTTGTGTGACACTTAAAGTTTTCAGATCATCAAAAAAGTTTTGATATCATAAGGGGATGACCAGAGTAAATATACAAAAAAAGAATCAAATTATTTCAAATGATTTTAAATTTCTTTGTGTGGAAAAAATTGATCTAAAACTATGTGATTCTGTGTGAAAAGTAATAATTGATTTGCTGAATTTCTTTACATTTGTAGAGGAATTTTCCCTCCTTCTTGTCAGAATTGTGGTTTTTGAAAATCATAAATGGCTTGTTTAGTGGCCATACTGGCTTCAACAAGATCACTACAAAATTGTTACTTTGCTTTTTTTGAAACATTCAGATTAGGAATTGTTGTGCTTTGAAACGTTGCCCTGCTGCTTAACTCACGTGTCGTAAAGTGTTTACAGGACGTTCTCCTTCAGGACATTCTGGTAGAAACTACAATTTATGGTTTCATCAGTAATAAGTTCAGGCCCTAAAGCAGCAAAAGCAAAAGCCCCAGTGCATCATGTTACCACCACCATGTATGACTGTCAGTACTATGTTCCTTTTCTAAAATGCTGTTAGTTTCATGTACGATTTAAAAGGTCACACATGTGAGAAAATAATCATTTTGTTAGCAACTTGATACTATCAGGATGTTTGTTTATAAAAGCCCTAAAATGTACTATTCATTTTGTTGTACTTCTTAAGTCTAATCTAATGTAATCTAGTCTCGGATGCATTTTGGTAAATGGTAGACTGACCTTTCTTTTTTTTTTTTATTATAATTTTTTTTTTTTTTTTTTTTTGTTAGGGTTTTCCTTGGAGGCGTTTTTGGTCTGTTTTATTTTTTTATTTTTTTTTTTTGTTTTTTTTTATGAGGCTCTTCCATGGATGCTATTTGTGTCTAGTTTATTTCTTTATTT
Organism: Girardinus metallicus; assembly: GCA_903067095.1. Lineage (NCBI taxonomy): Eukaryota > Metazoa > Chordata > Actinopteri > Cyprinodontiformes > Poeciliidae > Girardinus > Girardinus metallicus. The sequence continues at coordinate 42,875 of CAEGAE010098327.1, forward strand.
CTCATTGTTGATTTTGATGCAGCAACCTCCTGAATGAGTGGTTGAATACTATCTGTCAGCGCATTTATTCTTTGACAAGTTTTTTGTTTTTGTTGTTGCATTTTTCAGATTTATTCTTATATAAGAATTTGGGGGATGTTGTCTCATTTTCTAGTTGAGGACTGGTGATCTTACTGATTGGCCGGAGCAGTTTGAGTTTGTTTAATGCATATGAGAATAAGTGTGTATTCTGGTCAACACAGAATACATACATGTGAACCACCATTGAAAATGTCCTTGCATTCGTCCAAGTTGATTTCCCTGAAATTGCTATGCAAAATGGAGGGATATTAACTACTTTTTTTTTTCTTTTTCTTTATTTATCATATTCTTTTTGGCACTTTTTGGTGCCACTTTGTTGTTTTTTATATATTTTTCACTGGGACATTTTTGCTGTCAAAAATTTCTAAGCATATCTTGCAGTTGGAATACAATGTTCCATTTATGAATTACATAGCGCCCATTCACAATAAAGACAGGACAGATATATAGTTCATATCCAATTACACAGTTTTAATTTCAGTTTAAATAAATTCAGTCTATAGTTACTTTTCAGCTCAAAATATATTTATAGTATAGTGAATGTATCTCCTTTTAACATATAAACAGTAAATTGTAATTAAATGTGTAGGTGGTAACTGTTGACATGAATGTGAAGGAAAAAAGGTGAAAATGAAGGCAGTCCAACACGTAGGGGTGGTGGTGTTTCTTCTGTTTAATATTTTGAACACATTTCTTTTACTTTGTTCTTTTATGAGACCATAGAGGAAACATGCTTTGCAAACATTTCACCCTCGTTATTGTTTACCACATTTCTAAGAGGTTGCTGAGAAGAGACAAAACACAAACGACTGTCTGGAATGGTTTCTTCCACTATTCTGCAAGCCTCCCCTGAATGAGTCATCCAGCTGGCTCCTCATTGGATAAGACCATGCCATCCCAAGGGATTGCCTTGCAGAGGCAGAAAGGCCTTGCTTCCATTCACAGAAACACTGGTATGCCTGCCCGTTACTTCATTCACATAAAAGACTAAATATCGTATATGGGGTTTTTGTAGCCCTTGGCTTCCTTTTTCTCTTTCTCTCTTTCCTCTTCTTGTGATATACAAGGACCTGCCTCATCATCCCTGCCTTTATGTTTGCCTTTGTTTCTAAGGAGAAAAGGCAGACGTGCTCTTTTTTTTTTTTTCTTCTCTCTTGCCAGGCAGGAAACAGAGATATTGGGAAGGACTGCAGTGCGAAATCTGCAGCACAGTGAGAGCGGAAGCTGCTTATGAATGAGTGTCAGTATTTCAGCTTTGCTAAATGCTGCTGAGGACATTTTATACAGATGTGTGCTTTCTGCTGACTGGGGGAGACAATGATGCTGTACTGCTGCGTTTCTTATCGGCTATCTTGAGCTTTTTGTTTTATCATTTTGGCGTATTCACCTGAGAAAAATGTCAGTCTCTGCTTTATTTATTTACTTTATTCGCTTCTTTTATTCATCACATTCATTTCATTCAGACAGAACCAGTTGCTGGGCATTTTTCTGAATCTTTGCCATCTTTCTAGAAGTCAAACAAATTATCTTGTAATTCATGTGTGGTTTTCTTTGTGGATGTTTTGGTTACATTTAAGTTAAAATTGTAAAAAAAAAATTATTTTGGAAAATTTAAGCTAAATCTTTTTTTTTTTTTTTCCTCTTTACTCAGTTAAAATTTAAATATGTTAGAGAGACTGTTAATACAGATTAACTGGTAGATGTTTGTTTGTGCGAAGCTGGTCTCCCGGCACGGTGTCTGCTTTATGTTTTGCTGCTCTGATAAAATAACATGGGCAATATATTTAAATATATTTCTAGTCATGCCAGCTTGTTACAGAATTTTTCTTTTTAGCTACTTATTTTTTCATTTAAAATATTTTTTTTATTTTGGAATTTTTATTAAAAGTTGCTCATATTTCTGATTCGTTTGTGAGGTAAAATCTTTACACATTTTTTCTCTGAATGTCCTGCTGTTTCAAGATCCGATTTAATGCAGTTTTAATTTTCATATTATTTTTTTGCCAAGTGTGACCATTACAGCCCTCCACCCCCAATTTTTCATTTACTGTCCTCTAAGAAGCAAATAAGAAAGCAAGGAGTTGCAGGGAATAAATATGAGTCTAGGGAATTTAAAAACTGATTGGTTCTAGTGTGCTGTTAGTGGGAGTTTTTTTCCTCTCCCTCCAACAGGAAGTGATTTGCGGTGTTCAGCAAGCCTTTTGTTGAGAAGGTTTTCTCAGATCAGTGAGTCATGCTTCAGCTCTGAGCCGACAGGCAGCAGCCAGCAGAGAGTATTTGCTCTTTCCTTGCAGTGTCCGTGATCATCAGCAACATTCATCTCTTTTCTGTTCCAGTTTTGGGGATTTTTTTTTTCTTTTTTTTTTTTTTTTGAGAGAAGCAGCTTTAAGAAGAAAAAGCAGGAGCATCACAGCTTGAAAAGCTGCACCCCAAAAACTGGCAGGGTTTTTTTTTTTTTTTTTTTTTATCCTCGACTTCATGTGGTACAGTGTTTCCACAGATTTTGTCTCTAACGGATTGGATTTTTGCTCTGGATTTTATTGAGAAACAATTGGACTTTGGTGACAGCAACAGCTCTGCACGTTGAACCGCCACTGTAAACTCAACAGAGAGGGAAAAAAAAAAATTACAGTCAGGTGGCCTGTGATTGCTGAGAGGCGTTCGCTGCCTGTGCTACTGCTGCTATGTTACAGAAGAGGGTTATCAGCGCGGTTCGGCCACGTCTGCCTGCACGCCTGTGAAGGAGGCAGGCTGTGTGTGTTGGTTGGTTGGTGGAGAGAAGAGGAGCGAGCTATAGAGAGAAGGGTATGCTTCACCGTACCAAGTATAACCGCTTCAGGAATGAGTCAGTAACATCCGTCGATGAGCTTCTCCACGGCCTGTCCATGAACCCCAAGGTCTCGGCCTCCTCCCAGTCTGCAGCCGAGACATCCTTCGCACCCCCAAGCGAGGTCCAGCCCTCCTCCACCGCTGCCGTCCCTTCCAGCAACACAACCACCCATGGCTCAGAGCATCTGGAGGATGGAGGCACCACCCTCTGCACCCTCATCAACAAGGTCTCCGGCCTGAAATTCAGCAACTCGGGCAGCCTGCTTGGCATCAAGGGTCTACCCTCGGCCGTCAAGGACCTGGCCGTGTCCAAGCTGCAAGGGAGTGGGGGTGCGGGCTCCAGCCCCAGCAGCGTGGCGGCGGCAGCAGCAGCAACAGCCGTCTCTGGTGTGGGAGGGTCTCAGTGCAGCTCCCATTCGACCCCCTGCACACAGTTGGAGACAGCTGTCAGCATGAGCAAGAAGAGCAGACTGGACGATCTCCAGCCTAGAGGAGAGGATTGGAATCCAGGTGGGGGTGGTGGACTGGTGAGCAAGCCCTCCAGAGGATGGCTGCACTCGAATGAGAAGATATCTGGCCCAGGAGTCACATACATTGTGAAGGTTGGTGGACGTTCCCTCTCATTCTCTTTCTCTCTCTTTTTTTTCAATGGGAAGAGATTAGCTACCTCCGATGGGGATTAGAGAGTGAGAATGCAGTTGTGCATCATAACATGCCCTTGAGTGGGTGTGTGAGCTGACTACAGCTGAAGGTTGAGCAATCAGGAAACAGACATTGAATAATTCAGGAAATGCAGAAGGTCAACACTGGTGAAAAAGTAGAGACAAAGCCCATGATGGCAACATGAAAAAACAGGCTTTAATCCGTTGGTTTATCTGGTATTCTCCTGTCTGATGTGAAGCTACAGCGTTATGCTTTTGTAACCATGGTGATGTGTTATTTCTGTACATCGTGCACTTCTCAGAGCTCCATGGCTGCGTTAGCTCCCTGAAAACGGCTGAACGGGAAGAGACTCATGATGCGTTTGTCTCATTGCAGCTGTTATCTCTCCCTAATGTTCTTCAGCCATCATGCATCATTTAAGTTGGTGCACAAGTAGAAGAGCTGCGAATGTCATCATGCCAGCAATGAGTCACTAGCACACAGTGATGATGCTGAGACCCGACTCTTCAAGGAAAGACAGATATGGGGTGATGGGATAGAAACCATTTTCACTGAAACCATTAAGTGATCATTGTTGTATAGTTTAATTGAATAAAACAATCTTTTATTCATGCAGTAGATTTAACAAAGCACTTCTTTAGCTCTTAGAAAGGGATAAACACACCCAGTGAGACATGCTATATACCAAATCAAGTTATGCAAGATGACTAACATCATATGACACCTACTACAACTATTCTGAATAAAGCCTACAGCCTGTTTGACCAGCGTGGCTTTCCATTAACTGCTTCAAGGCAGACAGCACTTATTTTTGTCCAGTCAATGCTGCTGTGACAGGGGAAATGGGTCTGACTCCCCCAACCCCCAGCTCTTCCTGTCAGTTTGTGTCCTGCATGTATCGAGTTCAGCGTGGTGTTTCTGCTCACAGCACTTTTAATTAGCGTCATGTGGTCAACCCTCATACATCATGCACCATTACACTAGAGAGGGCATCGACTCACTGTGACATTGTTTACCCTCACTTTCCTTCTCTTTTGTTGCTGTTGTTTAGTAAAAAAAAAAATTATAATAAAAGAGAAAGTCAACATGAAATGGTACTAGTTCTTTTTACTTATTAGAAGTAAAATTTTGTTATCATTTGTGGTACTATTGAGATAATGATATAAGTGATGATAAAACTATATGTCTTTTTAGGTAATTGTTTATTTTTGACAGCATGACATAGCAACAAACACAAATACTTCTCTTTAAGGCCATACCATTTGAAATAGACATACAGAAAACACCAGTTCTGAACACTATAAAGAAGTATAATTTTTTATCACTAATATGCATGCCGTAAATGCATTTAATCATGTTTTTGGGTTTACTGATGTTCATTGATGCTCTCATGGGACACACAATGGAAGAAATACGAAAAACAACTCTGATGATGCAATACAATTTTCACACATCAACATTTGGAATTAGTCATTGTCATAATAAGTCTAAATTCTTATTGTGAGAAGAAATAATATCATGAAAATGGTAAACACTGCAATAAATGTCCACCCCTACCTTCCACCCAACCTTGAAGGTTTGCGGTCATTTGGCGATAGGCTGGATAAGCTCTAGACGCGTCCTAAGTTAACTTCCGGTTGAATTTATTAGACTGACTAAAAAGCCCTATTATTCAACCTTGTGGAATTACGTTTTTAAAATATTAAGCAGCTAATCTCATACTGTTCATTTTCACACATTGTCATGCTAAGTGTTTTGATGCTTGGCTTGTCTATTAATCCTGTTAATCCATGGGTGGTATAACACCTGTCAGTGTCTTCAAGATGCTGGTATGGTAATGCTTTGGGAATAAAGTTGGACTGAACTGTTCAACCAAAGGCTGGACTTTGGTTGAACAGTGAAGATTTTATGAGGAACTACAGCCTAGTCAGCACAACTGTATCATGACAAAATCTTGGCCCGATCATAGAGAAGTCCGTCCGGTCTCTGGACAGCGTTCAGAGACCAACACACATCCCCAAAGTAAATATACTACCACGTGCATACATTCCACATTTACGTCATCAATGTCATGCAGAAGATGTAAAAATGTTCCACATTTACTTCTTCTTTGGGTCCTGGTGGTGGATTGTCTGCTGATGCATCTGGAATCCATTAGATTAGATTTGTTTTCTCCACAATTATTGATACCCTTGGTTTTAATATTTACAATACCTCTTTGCCAATAGGACAGCAGTAGTCTTCTCATAAAGACTACTGTTAATCCTATGGATTAACAGGATTTTGTAATGCTGCATATTTTTCATAGATCATCCAGAATCCTTGGTCCTCTCTGTTACATTCTTCTCTTTAGGCCAGGCCACTGGATTTATTTTGGATTTAGGTAAGGGGACTGAGATGGCAGTGGGATGAGATATTTTTTTTTTAGTTCAAAAATACTTTATGTATCCCAATGGGAAATTAACAAGTTATTGCAGATGGTGATGAAGTGGACAGGGAGTGTCTCTAGTAGTAATGAGTCCTGCAGGATGTACTAACAGCTCAATATCCTGGCAGGAGAGACAATATTCCACGGTAACATGTCCTGGATGACACCATCACTTCTTAGCAAGAACTGCTAATCCACCTCATTTGCTTTTAGCTGCCGCTTTTTAAGTCTTTCGCTGATCTTATGGTTTGAAGGCCGATCTTGAGACGGTGGGATCTGGGATATTATTCTTGACTTTTATGATTGATTGAAGAGAAGATTTGAACTTCCTCCTCCTTTCTCTGTTCTTTGATCCTGCTCTGCATCCTTGAAACCTCGTTTCCAATTCTTAGTCATAGTTCACGTATAATCTGAGCTTTTGAGTTGCTAATGAGCAGCTCCTCGTTGTAAAAACTGATTGCCATGGTTGTTTATCATAAGAACTGTCTTTCCAACTACACAGCATCCAAAACCGGAGGGATGACTCTTTGTAAAGCTACCAGTTTGTTTATTGATAATTTCTATTAGTTTTTATGGAGACTTGGAGATTGCAAGTCTTTGGGTAATTCTGCATGTTGCAGTTCTATTTGTTTTAAGCTTTTTAGTTATTGCTCTGACTGTAAATATGGGAAAAATTTGGGAAGAACCCAGGTTTTGTTTCCGATTCTAGATGTATGACGATTAATACACATCTGCCTCATTTTAACAGCATGCTCACCAGTCTTTCCCATTTTGTGGTGAAGAGGAATTGTTTTTATGAAACATTTATACTATACGGGAAACAGCAGAGAAGAAATATTTCAATGCTCTGCTCAGAATAAGTCTTCTCTTCCAATTTTAGAACAGTTTGATATATTTTTGGGCTTGTGGATGTGAGCCCTTCTTATCTGTTGTTCTGAAAATAGATAACGCTGTCAGTCTGCAAATGTCACTGTGACATAGAACGTGTTTGTTTGCCAAATGTTGCTAAATGTACCCTGGAGAATGGAGAAGTCATCTGCAATTTATGGTTTTAATATGTTTATAGTTATGAAAAAGTAGGGGCAACATTAAGGTTCTTGGATGCCAAATTAAGAATATGATTCTGCTAAATGACAGGAATATGTCAGCACAAGATGGTCCTGTTGCAGTGTTATTCAAGCGTGAAATGTCTGTAATATGAGTAGCTCTCGTGTATTGTGACTTGACTTCATTGCAAGACACACTGATGTTTATGAAGAGATAAAGCACTGACATTACTTTTTATCTTTTTTTTCTTTTCTTTTTGCTTTTTTAGCTTCCATATTTAAAATCTGCCTATAGAAACATCTGCCATAGATTCTGAATGAACCTTCATGTTTTTATATTTAAATCCAAAGTAGGGGACGGAGGACTCTGGAAAACCGAGTTTGGAGAATTCTGGATTTTTTATTGTAAAGGAACCCTAGGAGCTAGAAAGTATGGCATGAACATGTTTATGAAAACACAGCTGTACACTCTAGGATACCAGCAAGGAATGAAACTGATAAATTTAACTTTGAGCTGCCTGTATGCATCTCATAAAACACTGATACACAAGCTCAGAAGGATGCAACTACTTCACATTTAACATCTGTCCAGTTTTGTCTACTTCTCAAGCCCGTAATGCCTATTACTAAAATTTTGAATACAACGATTATGAATCCACAACAGGACTGTAGTGACTTTCATCTTGGTTCCTTGGCCAAATATGTTATATTTGCATAAAAGCAGGATAGTTTTATTTGTCTCAAAATTTTCATTCTTGATTCTTTGCAGTATCTGGGCTGCATAGAAGTTCTACGATCGATGAGATCCTTGGATTTCACTACAAGGTCACAAATAACAAGGTATGTTCAAACATGGTGTGGTTTTCTTCATTTCCAATTCTTGGGTTATAGGGCTTGTTGCTTTTAATATTGCACTGTTTTTTTTTTCATTTGAAAATGGTAGCTTCTATAAGGTTGCTTTCTATAATTATTACTAAAACCCATGGCTGTCTCGTAATGTTTCCTGGTGACAGTATCTCAAATAAAATAAATGTAAATATATTTATGACTACTGATTGTTTTTGATATAAACAACATGGCTCACTGCCCAGGTCACAGTTTAAAGACAAAACAAAATTTTTGTTTCACAAACATTTTTGTTTAATTACATCTTTGCATGTCCAATTTGTTAAAAAAAAAAAAAAAAAAAAAAATTGGACCATGTACCAGAGGTAGCTGAATATGCTGAAGTTAGTATCTGATTCACAGCCTCTGATTCCACAGACTTTTTCAACATTTTATGTTGAAAAAGCATTGAAATGTCTTGTTTTAAAAGCATTTCAATTATATTTAATCTAACATCCTCTACACAGTGTAGGAACTTTTACTGTTCCTACACTGAGTAGAAATCCCAAAGTTGTAATATAAAACTTGTATTGTGAAAAACAAAACACTAACAAAATGTTTACAATTCAAATATGTTCATCTATGTCTTCATACAATACGTTAACATAACACATTTGCAGTAGACAGACATGTTTAGCATTTTGCTACATACCATGAAAATGAACTAAAGTATAATGATGTAGTGGTTGATTCTGTTGTGAGTGAATATAAAATGAAAATGAGCATAAAGTTAGATGTAAGTATTGTTGCATTCAAAAGATAAAATCATGAAATATTTCTCTGTTTAATCTTAAAAAAGAAAAGATCAATTACTTGTTTAGTTGATTAACAAAGGACTGAAGCTCCTCTTCTTCCGTAAGCCCATTTTTCAGTCCGTGTGTGTATATTGCAGCAATGACACAGTGATTAAAGTGACTCAGACCCTGACAATGACTCAGTGGCTCTATTGTGTCAGAGTCCAAATGAGCCCTCCCCCCTCCAAAAAAAAGTCACAAGCAAGATACAATACAGAGACAATTAAACCCATTTTAATAAGAGTTGCACAAGTTGTAAAACATAAAAAATTATTGATTCATCAAAGGTGTGTGTAATAAAATGCTGCAAAATTTCTGCATGAGGCCATATTTTTGATGAAGATGGCTTCTTTCTAGTGTATCTAAGCAACAAAACATTCAAAGCATTGTCCATTAAACAGGTAGAGCAGTAATTCTTATTGATGTAAACTCTTTTAATTTGTTCACTTGGAGGTTTCTGTGATTCCATGAGTATGTTTGAAGTTTGTAACCAATGTGCAGTGAAACAAAGCCTGATGGGAATTAGTTTATGTCTTGTCCGCTTTTCTGCATGACTTCCTGAGCTTGGCATCATTAGTTTGGAAAGCTATGTCGCTGTAGCCCCACTGTGTCACATGATTGGCCTTTCTTTTGTTCAGAATGCCAGGCAAAAAAAAAACATAAGTTAAAGGGAAGAATAAAGTACATATCTATTAGATTTATCAGAAAGATAAGTCTTATTTTTGAATTGTGCAAATTTTTTATTAAAGTAATCCCATTGTTAATCACTTTTTAATTCGTGTGCTTGTCTTCTGTGTATGAATCCGTATTTGCTCAAAAGTGTGTGAAAGTTTGAAACGTAAACCCATTTCTAGCAAAGTTGACAGCTTTTTGTTCCTTGTGGACAAGCACAATGTAATACCTGTCTGAAGCATAGGTATTTAGAAGATGAACAAGTGTTAATGCAAACACATTTTAATCTGTATAATGAAACAGTCATATGCACAAAAGTTAACTATCTTCAAAGTTAGTGGAAAAAAAAAACAATGCATTCAAAAGACACAAATGTAAACATGGTCCTTTTAATGTAGGCATGACTACATTGGAGAAAAAAATGTCTTTGCTAAAAACTTACAGGGAATTTATTGTTGCATCAGCTCTTTCACAATGACTTTTGTTTTATTTTTTATTTTTTCATATAGTGTTGTAATATCTTTCTTCACAAAATGAAAAAAAAAACTACTCTTAATTAATTATTTAATAACTCATTATTATAGCTCTATATTAACGTTAGAAACATTGAATGTTTTTAAAGCAGGTTTATATTTGAAATAATCAAAAAACTAAAATAGAAATCTGTTGTTTTAGATAAGTAGCACAATTGTAGTAACTGATTTTCAGTAAGTATAAACTGAAGTAACAATGGGAATACAATCCATGTTATTGCTGATGACACTGAACATGGTTGTCCTCTTACCCTCCCTGTAGGGAAGCCATCAGCATGGTGTGTGAAGCAGTTCCTGGGACCAAAGGAGCGCTGCGGAAAAGAAAGGTATGCCGACAAACGGAAACACCGTCCAGATCCCAGAAGAATATACGTGAACTGCTCAATAGTTTGAAGAAGAGTAAAGGACATTAGATATTCATTTACCCTTCTGTGGTCTATTTATAGCACCCCTCTGTATGTTTTGCCCCCCCCACTCCTTTTTACCTTCCTGTATGTGAATTGAGGCAGAGAAGGGAGATGAAGACGAATGGCGCTATGTCTGCGTGGGCGTAGCTTCAGCCCACGATGTATTGCACTCTGCACAGTGCTTAGTGACTCATGTAGTTCACAATATCTGTGATCAGGAGGCTGAGCTGCAGTGTGTGTGAGTGGATTCTGTTTGTGGGCCTTAATGTGAGGCATTATTCTTCTCTCTAAAGCTTCCTCAAATGTCAGAAAAGAGAATATAACAAAAACAGAATGAGTACCATCTAATTTCTCTGAATGGAGGTTCTGTTATTAGATGATGTTCCTGTGGATATGTGACAAACACGTGATGGTGACATCGACTTAATACAGAGAATCTTAAATAACTTTGGCCTTTTTTATCTGCCCACTCCCCTTTAAAAACCTTCTTTTAAATGGGAATTAAGTTATATTTGGTATCAGATTCAGACTGGAGATTTTCCCTTGTGTTGTTTTGAGTTTCTTAAAAGTTTAAGATTGGGGTCAGAAATCTGTAAGTTGATTTAAGTTTGGGTTTTTTCTACTTTGCATGAAACAATAAAATTTTTTCTTCTGTTTCTCTACTTCTTCCCCTGTTCCATTTAGCCACCATCCAAAGCTCTGTCCAACATTTTAGGCAAGAGTAATCTCCAGTTTGCTGGCATGTCCATCAACCTGAATATCTCCACCAGTAGCCTCAACCTAATGACCCCCGACTGCAAACAGGTCAGTCTCCAACATTCACTAATGTCCAAAATTAACTCATTATGGGTGAATTAATTTCGGACTTTTAAACTTTATTTCACAACAATTTGTATGTGTACAAAATGTTCAGTTTACGAATGTATTTTTTTTCTGTCAGATCATTGCCAACCATCACATGCAGTCTATCTCCTTTGCATCAGGTGGAGACCCTGTAAGTATTTCCAACATTAATTTTCAGTTTACCAACATAGATGTTTTAAAGAGAGTTAATATCTTAATGCAAATTACCTCACTCTGTCAAATACAACTCACCACATGAGATTTACCTATTTCAATGTATTAGCGGTATTACATCAGTGAAATTTACCAAGTTGTATTTTATTCTTGTAGGATACAACAGATTATGTTGCCTATGTAGCAAAGGACCCAGTCAACAGAAGAGGTGAGGATGCATTTCTCTGACATTCATAAAACAGTTTAATGTGCAGCATGTTCTTTACTGCTGTAATCTGACCCTTCTCAGCATGTCACATCCTGGAATGCTCTGACGGGCTCGCTCAGGATGTTATCAGCACCATCGGCCAGGCGTTTGACCTTCGCTTCCAGCAGTACTTGCAGTGTCCCTCAAGCAAGATGTCCTCAGTCCATGACAGGTAAGAAGTTCAATATCAATATTTGAATTGTTCTTACACAGGTCTCAAAAAGTCTGGAAAAATATGGATATATTTAGAAAATAGAAAATTGATATTTGAAAGATGTTTTTTTTTTTTTTTTTCCAGATTTAGATTTAATTGATTTAGATTTAATTGACCCTCTTTGTTTTGATTTTAAAATTTCCCTTGTCAAATAGATGGAATAAATGGATAGAGCCATTTCGCTACTTTCTAAATGTTAGACTATTTCAAATAAAACATTAGCTGAACCTGTAATAATAAAAGTTAAAAACATAAGCTACTTACTAAACATACTTTTATTTTTAACATTTTTATAAACAAGCAAATATGTGTTCTGAAAAGCCTACGTTTATGGTAGGATTCTTCAGTTATTTGGTAAATGTAAGCTGTTCAATCCTAGATTCAGCATAATTACAAATTCTGAACAATCGCTTCTGTAAGTAAGCACAAATAAACATTGTTTTGTGATTCGAAAGGTGAAATTGGGGTCTTCAAATATAATAAAACACTGAAAATATTTTAATAAGGTTGAAATGAAAATTGTAAGCTTCATATGAATTCGATGTTAACATTATGGAATATTAACTTTTCCTAAGAATTTCTTCAGAACATACAAAGGAGAAACCATAATTTTTAAGAAGAAACATTTCTGTTGCATGTTCAATTTCAGATGTTGAAGAGTTTAGGTACTGCTTTACATGTATATTTAATGGTTCTCCATGTTTAATGCTTTTTTTCAGAGTATTAAACATGGAGGAGTTGGCATGGACAGAGGAAGAAGAGGAGTCAACAGAACATCCTTATTATAACAACATCCCCGGCAAAATGCCACCCCAAGGAGGCTTTATTGATACTCGACTGACGAATCAGAATGCAGCATCTGAAGGTGGCCAGGTAGAAGTTTGATAATCTGGTATATTCTAAAGCACCATAAAACAATCATGTGGACGGGTTTTGTCTTAAAAAAAATTTAATCGGCACCTCATTTAAAAATTTGCTAAGATTATAGCAGTCTTTTTGTCTTTATATGCCATTGACTTGAGATTACAATGCCATTAAAAAGTATTCTGTCTGTGTGTTTTTATTTGACTTAAATGTTTCAGACTGTTATAGAATGTCATATCAGACAAAGATAACTAATCAACACAAAATGCAGTTTTCATATTAAGATTTCATTTATCTGGGAGAAAAAGCTATCCAAACCAACCTTATTTTATGTGAAAATAAGATTTATTTTGTTTGCCCTCTGAACCTAGTGTCTGATTGTGTTGTTGTTGGGGGCAACAACTGCCATCAATTATTAGTGATGTCTTTCACATTGCCATAAAAACATATTTAGAATTTTTGTTTTCAATTAGTTATGCTTGAAGGTTTTCAAGACTAAACAGCCTGTTTATGTTCACACCAGTGCATCTCAATCGGACTCAAGTAAAGACTTTGAGTAGGCTATTTGAAAACAACATTTTATTGTGGAAATGCAGATGTGTTGATATTATATCACAAACTGATGGCAGGATATTCTTCTTTAGCATTTTGGTGGAAAGCACAAATTACAGTTACAATGACAGTTCTTGATGCTGAAAACGACTCAATCAAAATGTTTGTCAGTATAATCTTTCCCCACAAAACATGGTTGTGTTTTATGTGACAGAAGGGGACACACATTTTCTAAAGTGTGTGTCCCCTTATGTCACAACATTTTGTCTTGGAGCGTTTCCATGTGTGCCATTTTGTCCTAGTAAGTTCTCAGCTTATATAAAGGGCTATTCACATTTAGTATATAATTTAACAAGGGCAAATATACATACTTCCTTTTATTAAAGATATCATCATTTTAAATGAGTTTTTCTGTATTTATCCATGTTATTATTGATTGATATTAAAATGTATTCTATGATCTGAAACATTTAGGTGTGCCAAAGTTTACTCTTCAAACAACTGTATACACTAAATGCTTTGATTACTTGCCTTATCCTTTATCCTTTATCTGGATGTTAGACGAATGATAGTTAAAACCTCATGCTTCTAAAGCTGTTCAATCCTAGATTCAGCAAAATTTGTTTGTGAAATAAATTCACTGATTGTGCGTTTGATCAGATCGGTCCAGGCTCAGTGGATCAGACGTACTATCAGGGACGGCATTGTGAAAACTGGGCTGATGAAAGGAAAGCCATCTTCCTGCAGCAGGGTAGGAACCACCAAACACTCCAGTACAGTAGGCACATATTTACTCCTGGACCATGTTGTCTCTTCAGCAGGCTGACTTTGGCTTTGTTTCTTTAAAAATATTCAGGATCTTTTGATATCAGCAGTCTGCCAGAGAACAAAGGTCAGACACCAAAAGCAGCGGAGATGCCCATGTATGTGAACACCCAGCAGATTGATGCCCAGGTGCTTGCAGCTCTCCAGGCAGAAGCAGAAAATGCCACAAAGGGCATAGTAGAGGCAGGCAAAGAGAGCCCAGAGAAGGACCTGTTTGACATGAGTAAGACTTTATTTATTTCTATGTAATGTTTAGTTACTGTAGATAGTTGCTTTGCATAATATAATTAGAAGATTTTAACTTGGAATACTGTGAAAAGACAACATTTTTTTAGGCCCAATATTTTTGGAAGAGATTAGTTCAATTGTGTTGATCAAAATACAACAACCTTACAACTTAAAAGCTCTCATCGAAGTTCTGTAGTTTGAGCTATTTTCCTTGCAGCTGTTTGAATGCAGTCAAAAACTAAGCCCTACATATAATTTAGTAACTTACAGATCCAAGTTACTGAATTTGCTGTGGTTTTGGAAACCACAACAAATGCTTAACAGTGTCTTTATTGCCTGCCACAGTTTTGCTGGTGGATTTAGACCTCTTGTCTCTACAGTGTTACATAGGTTCATTGAGGTTTGTGGGCATTTCAGTGTTAATGCCGCATATTAGGGCTGAGATCTGAGGTTTGTCTGGGCCATTGCATCACTTTGTTTTACTTCTTATTTGCCATCTTACATATTTAGCTCTCACGTCAGGTGCATAATTGTGTATTTGTCTAGAAACGATTGCTGGTAAAAGTTATTTGTAGTTTTATTTATGACATGAGAACTGTTATCAGAAGCTAACCAACCTAATTAAAGCCAAAATCATCTAATTATGTATAAAGTCTTTTGCTTTATAAAACTGTGCTATTGCACATGTATTACTGTTTAAGATGAACAGAAAAGCCTTAAAATAAATGCCTTTGACATTTAATTTGAATACTTATGTTAAAATTAATCTAAATTGATTAAGCAAGATTTTTTTTTCTTGTCTAAACTTTTATGAGAAATTAGGTTTCTATAACTAGCTTTTTTCCTGGTCATATATGACATGACAGAGGTCCATTTCTCTTGCCCACACTTCAAAATGAAACTCATGTTAAGATGACATTCAGGATGGTAGCTATATGTGACTCTTTAGGCCTGTTTCTCTTCCAAAGGCCCTGGAAACTTTCATATAGTACATGGACAGTCTGAGACATCAGAGCATTTAAATAAAATGTTGTTTTAAACTACTAGTTAAATGAAAATGCAGCCCCTTCAGCAGGATTTTGTAGAAATGTTAGATAAAAAGAAATGCTGATTTCTTAATGTGAGACTTGACTACCTCAGTGAATATACTTGAATAAAAAGTTGGATCATTATAAATTGTTATGCGTCTCTAATAAAGGGTACATTTATTTTAAGGCTTTTTAAACATCTTTACCAGGGATGTCAATAAATGCAGAGGTTGCTGTAATTAAAATAATTACAGCGGTTCACAGCTTTACCTCTTTATGCATGTCTTATTTAATTACATCATGTCAGCAAAAAGATAAGAAGATAACAGTGTTAATGTTGCTGTATGGCTTTATTCTTTCCTTCTTTTAACCCCCAATTTGACTTGACTACTGATTTTATATTGTCATATGAAAAAGTATTTGTTCTCATATGGATTTCCTCTGTTTTTGCACTTTTATCATTAATCAGATTTCAACAAAAGGCTAAGATAGTCTGAGCAAATTGTAAAAACAAAAAAAAAACTCCTAACAACTTTGACCTTATGTGAAAAAATATAATTGCCCCCTTGTGAAATCATGAATGAACTTTGTTTGAACACAATTTTTGGGAAGTTATGTTAAATTTCAGTCAACATGGTGGAAACTGTAAACTGCTCTCTGACAACAAATGGTTACCAAACCATTTCTCAGACTTTGGGACTCCAGTAAACTGCTATTATCTACTAATGGATATACATGGAACAGTATACAGCCAAATTGGCCGGCCTACTTCCCGTAAATGATGCAACCCAATCAAATACAGAAATATTTTTACAATTTTATGAACTACAATTTTCTGCCATGATTCTTCCTTTCTTCTCATGCACTAGAGCCCTTTGAGGAAGCCATTCAGTCCCAGTCCCAGCCACTGGCCCAGGGGCAGTCCCAGACTCAAGTGTCCAACCTTCAGAAGGCAGCTTCTGTTGACAACTCGAGCCCTCTCCTTGTGCGATCTTTGGCTTTCCGTGCGCAAGAGGAGCTGGAAGGTCAGACGTGGTACCATGGCAAAATGAGCCGCCGTGATGCTGAGAAACTGCTTAAGAGCGATGGGGACTTTCTTGTCCGCACAAGCACTACCAACCCAGGGTCCTACGTTCTGACCGGTATGCACAATGGACTTGCCAAACATTTACTGCTTGTGGACCCTGAAGGCACGGTAAGAACAGGATAAAAAGCTGGTTTTAGAGCGTGAAAACAAAACTGATTCTTGACATCTGTTTTCTTTTGTTTCACAGGTACGGACAAAAGATCATATATTTGACAGCATTAGCCACCTTATTGGCCATCACCGTGACAACAATTTGCCAATTGTCTCAGCTGGGAGTGAACTCTGTCTCCATCAGCCTGTTGAAAGGAAATTGTGATGCTTGAAATGCCTGATGGGAAGCAGAGGGCCTTTAAATGACCTCTTCTCCTGGAACTGGAAGATGCCTACAGAAGGCTCAATGTGCTCAACACTGACCTGCTTTACTGGAGTCACTGGAGTACTCAAGATTTGTTAAGGATTAAGGAAAACTATTTATAGAATTGCTATTATTTTGTTGTGATGACTGAAATGTTATATTTTTGAGAAGAAAAATTGGTGCATTTGGACTTAATACTTTGATTTGGTGTTTAAAGAAATAATAAAGCGACAAATTGTTCTTGTAGTTTAGATGAAGTGCAAATAAAACCTCAGAGGCAAGAAGAATACTTTAAAATAAAACTCTACACTAAGTTTTGTCTGTCAAGCACAACCATATTTCTACTGAAAGTGTTGACTCAGTGGTTGAAGAATCAGAAAAGGCTCTTTTAAATAAATTCTAATAGAAAAAAAAATGCCCTGAAACTGGCCATTAGGGTGACAGCTTGATTTATTAGTCTCCATATGAAAGTTACTTTTGTTGGAGATTGAAGCCGAATGTGTTGTCATAGTGTCAGGGAGCAAACGGACACCTTTTCATACTGCAGTCAATGGCTTTAGAGGTCAGACTTTTTTATAATTATAAAAGTATTTCCTTGTGTCACTGCAGCCGCATGACTTCAAATCAATTGTTCTCGTGGCCGTGTTCGTAGACCTTGATTCCCCTTTATTTGAAAGGAGGCGCTTGTGTATGCTGACACTTAAAAAAAAAAAAAAAAAAAAAAAATTCTGCTTTTTCAACCAGTGGTTTGTTTTGAATTGGTTTTCTCTGACTTCTTTTAGGTGTTTCGTCGGTGATTAGTTTTTGGTGCTTGATTCATACAGTTTAATATCCTCACATTTTAAATGAACACGCTCGGCTCTTTGGGTGAACTTTTTAAAAAGGGTTTCTGTTTTTTGAATGATCACAAATGAATAGCACAATCAGAGCTCTGCTTCAGTCATACTAGATGAGTGGTCATTGTTTCAAGGTGTCATTAATGGAAATGTTGCTTTCTCATCAACTAAGGTTAGAACAGATTATTCACTTGCACTTATTGAAAATACAATTGCATAGATTCAATGTGTTTATCTCTAATTATGACTAGGCATGGGCTGGTCAGTGTTAAGTCTATATGTAGCCCTCATTTTTACCTATATATTTAGGTTTAGCTCATGCAAAACTGCCAGCTAGGTCTAAAAGTGGTTTAAGCTTACAATTTAAAAAAAAAGAGAAAGTCTGTAGATTGTGGTAAAATGCCAGAAGCAAATTTTAAGAGCTTGGTTTTGTTTTAGTATGAATTAATTTTATCGTTTTTTTTATCTAATGAGATATTATGGTAAAAATGTCTTCCCAAATATTCTGTTTTTCTAGATAAAGAATGGTTAAAAACCGTATACATACTTGTACTTCAGTTGCAGATAAAGTATTTTTACATTCAAGCAGTAGAGGGAGTACACTGACAACAAAACCGTTTTTTTGTTTAGATCACTGGAAATAAAGCTCGGCTCCCTTTTTTAATGAAGAAAGAAGAGCTAGGATCCTAATTTCCAAACAGAACTGCTGCACTCTCCTACACAGACAGCCCCTTTATTGCTCATTAAACAGTGATTATGCTGTGTTGGCAGAATATCTGAGGCATTTGATAAATTCATTTTGTTTTGTTTTGAAGAAAAAAAATCAGTAACTACTTAGAAATTATAGTAAAACCATAGCCGGTAAACCGGAAAAGTCTTGTAAACTCATAGCTCATTTAGTAAAGATCTAGATTTCCCAAATTCAATAAGTTCATTCCACTGTTTTTTTTATTTTTTAACCTTAGTAAAACAGGACTACATTTAGACTTCTAGTAAACATATAAAAATACACAGAAAAAAAGCTGAGCAATGGGAAGGTGTGTTAACATATAGGGAAATACTATGCTTCAATTTATTTTACTTTTAAATTGAAAGCAAGAATTATTCCGTCTCTTGCTAAAATAAACTTTAATAATGTTATCTACAACATTTTTTCATATGTATGATTAAAAATGTAGAGAAAACGTAACTAACTTCAGTAGTAGTTGTTCAGGCGACTATTGCCCAGAATATTATAGGTTTTTGCTATGTTTTTTTTTTTTTGCCATAATAATGATTTCAATTAATCAAACTTTGTAAAGGTAGCCAGCTTTCAGTCGGATATCTTGCTTGTTCCTTCCCAATTGTTGTTTCTGAAAACTGCCAGAGAAACTGAAGTTATGCCTTCACTTTCTCTGGTAATCCTAGCCAGCCTATGCCTAATCATATATATACTGCAGCCACTAGTATATATAGGTGCCATAATAGTACCTTTTGTTTGAGTATTTGTTCATTTTAGATCGTTCCGTTTCAAAGTTAATGCCAACTGTAAACAATTGCTCCTATAAACAGTTCAGTGTTAGGTCTTGCTATTTCATAAAGAAAGAAACCCAAATTTTAATAGGGTTAGTAGAAATGATCTGCAGCTGCTCTGGAAACTGCCTGTTTTTTGTTTCTTCTCTCTTTTTTTCTTCTCAAATGGCTTCATTCTTACTGTTGTCAGGACTCTGATGGATACCAAATGAATGGGGCATTGTATTTGAAATGCACTCGACCACTTGAGTTGTACCAAAACAAGTACGTGTTCAATGAGTTTGACAAGACAGATGCAATGTAATATAATGTGCCTGTGTTTTGCTGCAAGAAGGTGTGTATAGTACAGAAACTACACAGCAACCTGTTTGGTCATGGACCTTTGGCATACTATAAAACACTTTTACTTCTTTACATCTTTTACTTCTGCAATGTTTGCGACTAAATTTTAGCAAATTTGAGAACTTGCAAAAGGGAACAATACTAAATTTTCTAAAAAAAAAAATAAAAAAAAAACAACAAAAAAACAAGCAAATTGGACAAACTTTTGAAGGTGAAAACAGCTTCACACTTGAATGTAACAGACTGAATCTTATTAGCTCTGCAATGTAAAGAATCTACTCGACTAAAAATGCTCGGACACTGATGGCTTCTTTCCGGATTTCTCTTGACTGAAATGTGCCTTTAATTTGTACAAATGGTGTTTTTTTTTCTCTCCTGTTCTCTCCCTTCAGTGTGCAATAGCTGATCTTTAATGGGGCATGCCTGTTCACTGGAGGTTGTTTTTGCCCCGCTGCGTGTTGCTGCTTGAGACTAGTGTTCTCACTTTATCTTGGTCTCTTTCCCTCACTATCAATATGTATTATAAATGTCATCATTCTGGGTTATACATTAATGACAGAGGGTGTCACAGAAAAACACTATTTCGGGACAGATATATTTAAAAGTATGAAATAAAAACGAGTCCAAATGATGTTTACAGATGTTTAATCTTTTAGTTGTATGGGTTTGTCATTATTCTGTATGACTGTTTGGCAATAAAATTGTGAATGTGTATAATCTCTCTTGTGTTTGCTACGACAAAGATTCTTTTCCTTTGGTGACAGATGCAGCTTTTGGCATTTTTTAAACACATTGTTAGTAACCAGAGAATTGCAGCAAATGCCACAAACAGGTGCCAGAAAATTCCCACCTGAATTTCCTAGCCAAAGTGTAGGGTTGACCTCAGCATGTCCAGCAAATCAGTGAGCCTTGGAGGCCTAGGCAGTGCTGGCACATCCACCAAGGGAAGAAAAGAGAGCTTGTTCCTAATTCTGGATAACTTGCACCCTTTTTCCAGTCTTTTCCATGGTCCTGATGCACCTTTTGAGGGTACTCTTGTTCCAGACATCTGTGAGACCTCACTGGGATGTGTGTCTGCCTCCATACCCCTCTGTTCATTCTGGTTTTGGTTTGTTCTGGCTGCTCCATGATTTCTCCCAGCTTTGCCTGCGCTCCAGGAACTGTCTGTTCCCACTGCCGTCCACAAAACGTTTTCGTCTTGTCACGAACACCACAAACCAGAGCCAGGAAGGCCCGTCTCATCTCGAAACTGTCCAGAGTGTAGATGACCGGGTTCATGGCCGAGTTGAGCACAGCCACTGTTATAAACCAGTTAGCCTTGTGGAGGACTGGAAAGTGCTGCTCAGACGCCATGTCCACCAGGAGCAGGATGAAGAGGGGTGTCCAGCAGGCGATGAAGACTCTGACTCTTTATCAATCATAAGGAATCTACAATCAAGGTGCTGGCAAATACATTAAAATGCATAACACATACATCAATAAACATAGTTAGCTGTTTTATTCCTACAATAATTGTCTACAATCATGCTTCAGTTTGTTGTGGAACTCTACTTGCACTTTCTAAAATGGAGGCACAATTTATTCAGATGTTACAATACTGATCACTAAAATCTTATCTAGTCATGAGCTGCCCTGTTCTCTGGAAATGCACTGTTAATAATATTGGTCTTTCTTTATATTCTAAACAGTTGCCTGTAATTTTAATGATCCCATTTGAACTTATTTGGTTTTTCTCAAAGACTTGACAAGGAGGCAAAACCAGGATAGTTAGTGAATGTTACAACATTCAACCAGCACAGTTAGGGAATGTAACAACATTCAGTAACTGTGCTGGTCTCAATTACAGATGCTTAAGATATGTAAACATGAGTCACCAAAGTGAAACTTCTGTGCTGAAGCAACTGTATAGTCCAATCTCCATATTAGATTTGCTTCATGTAAAACTGACTTCATTTCTCAAGCATCTTTCCACATTTTGTTTGATTTCTGGAACTGTTCTCTCAGTTTTTCCCATCACTCTAAACACCCTCCCGAGCATCCTCTCTATTCGTTCCAGTTTCCGTCTCCTGGCCCCTCTGCTGGTTCTGATTCGGGTTGTTCTGGCTGCTCCATGATTTGCTCCTGCTCCGGCTGGGCTCAAGGGACTGCCTGTTCCCACTGCCATTCACCGACGCCTTCATCTTGTAGCAAACGCCACAAACCAGAACCAGGAAGGCCCGTCTCATCTCGCGACTGGCCAGAGTGTAGATGACCGGGTTCATGGCTGAGTTGAGTACAGCCAGTGCTATAAACCAGTCAGCCTTGTAGAGGACTGGAAAGTGCTGCTCAGACGCCACGTCCACCAGGAGCAGGATGAAGAGGGGTGTCCAGCAGGCGATGAAGACTCCGACTACAATGATGACTGTGCGTAGAAGGGACATAGCGTGTTCAGAGTTGCTGTGCTTACTCACCTTTCGGCTGCTGGATTTTACCAGGATGTAGATGCGAGCATAAAGGACTGACATGGCTAAAAGCAGGATTATGAAAACCGTGATGCAGAAAGCTACATATTTCTTGCTGTAAAGAGGCAGGACTGTGGAACAGTCTGAGAGGTTGCCAATGCAGTTCCAACCTAAGATGGGTAAAGCTCCCAGGATCACAGCAATCAGCCAGCAGGTCCCTATGAGCAGAAACACTCTGTAGTTCTTGTTGGCATCATAAGGTCTCATTTTGATCATAGTCAGGTGTCTCTCTATGGCGATGGCCAAAAGACTGAAGATGGAGGCACTAAGTGCTACAAATGTGCTGCCCTCTCTAACAAACCACAGAGTCGGTGAGAGATCAAACGTCTTATCCCCAGAGAGGAGCAAGTTGACCATGTAGGAGACTCCAGCCAGCAGGTCACACAGTGCCAGGTTCCCAATGAAGAAGTACATCCGGTTGTGGAACCTGTGGTTCCTCCATATGGCCACCAGGACGGTGAGGTTCTCCAGAACGATGAAGCTGCAAATGATGAGG
>CAEGAE010098330.1:0-12493 GCA_903067095.1 Girardinus metallicus
AGAGAGCATTTGGATGTTCCAGAAGAGTATTGGGAGAACGTCATATGGTCAGATGAAACCAAAGTAGAACTGTTTGGTAGAAACACAACTCATCGTGTTTGGAGGAGAGTGAATGCTGAGTTGCATCCAAAGAGCATCATACCAACTGTGAAGCATGGGAGTGGCAACATCATGCTTTGGGGTTGTTTCTCTGCAAAGGGACCAGGACGACTGGTCCATGTTCATGAAAGAATGAATGAGGCCATGCATTGTGAGATTCTGAGTGCAAACCTCCTTCCATCAGCAAGGACATTGAAGATGAAACGTGGCTGGGTCTTTCAGCATGACATTGATCCCAAGCACACTGTCAGGGCAACAAAGGCGTGGCTTCGTAAGAAGCATTTCAAGGTCCTGGAGTGGCCTAGCCAGTCTCCAGGTCTCAACCCCATGGAAAACCTTTGGAGGGAGTCGAAAGCCTGAGTTGCCTGCCGCCAGCCCCAGAACATCACTGCTTTAGAGGGGATCTGCTTGGAGAAGTGGGCCAACATTCCAGCAACAGTGTGTGCCAACCTTGTGAAGACTTACAGAAGCCGTTTGACCTCTTATCATTGCCAACAAAAGATATATTACAAAGTATTGAGATTAACTTTTGTTATTGACCAAATACTTATTTTCCACCATTAATTGCAAATAAATTATTTAAAAATCAGACAATATGATTTTCTGAATTTCTTTTTTCTCATTTTGTCTCTCATAGTTGAGGTCTACCTATGACCTCAATTACAGGCCTCTCTCATCTTTTTAAGTGGGAGAACTTGCACAATTGGTGACTGACTAAATACTTTTTTCCCCCACTGTAGGTTTTATTCATGTTTTCCAGCTGAGGAGTTGAGGAGTTGTAGCTTAAGAGACTCATCCATGAGGTGCAGTGAATCTGTCTCTCCTTCAAGACATTTCCCACTTCTTCCTTACATTGTTGTCTTCAAAACAAAAACAGGAGCTATCTTACTTTTGACAGAGTGAAAGAATTACATATAAATAATAGTCTTTGCCACCTTGTTTTGCATAAGCTAAATCAATGGAAGGTAATTTAAGATTTACAAAATCTCTGTTAGCCTTCATAGCGTGGGCTGAATCCTGGTATTACCAGCAAATATTAGCTGTCTTTTTCCGGTGGACATAAATACAGTATAGTAATATTCTATTCACAAAATATAAACGGTAATATGTCCATCTTACTTGTGAAACGTTATCCCTCGAGATCTCATGTCAATAGTCCGTCAATATGAACAAAAATATCCGGCAGTGCTGAGGCTTCTGCTACAATCGATAGTAACCACACAGGCACACCCACTAGAATGAAACAAACGCACCCTGCACAACACTTTCATTCTATTGGCTGAGAGGTCGCTAGGCGACTGCCAAAAAGGCAGTTCCATGTTTTCGTAAGCCAGCAGCGAGTCTGAGCAGTATGAGCTCGAGGAGAAGTGTTAAGTACAAGCGTCAGGGACGGCCTTTTCCTCATACAGAAAAACGGCGTCCATCAATACAAGCACATTTTATGGGAAGAGAAAAAGTAAGTGCATAATACTTTTTATTGTGCAAATTTTGGTTAAAAATGTTGTTGGCATATTCTAAATAAGTCTCTTAGCAGCATATTAAAACATTCTATGAAGTATTTTGACTGTATTTTATTGTAGTATTTAAAAGTTTAAAAATTGTCCTCTGTAGTAGACATTTGTAGTTATTTCCTCTGTTTTGATGTTTTTTCTGTTGATTTTTCTAAATCAACAGGAAAAAAAACATACTGCATCTGAATTTTCCACAGTAAAATTCAGATGCAGAGAGAATTTTACTGCGGATTATTGATGGAGACTCAGATACTGAGTAGTCTGATGAAGATGCAATGTTTCAGGCAGAAGCAGAGGAAGTTGATTCAGAGAGCTCTGAGGATGAAATTCAGGAAGGGCAAGCAGATGCAGAGTCAGATGAAGGAAGACAGTCCACATCTCAGTACAGTAGACGTCCTCCTTGGAGCCAGAATACAAAGTACACCTTGAGTTTGTATTCTAAAAAACTTATTTTTTCTCTAAAAATTGAGACTCTTTTTAATTTTGTTTTTTTTTCCTTTATTGTTTTAAGATTGCAATTCCAACACAGTGATTCTCCTATCCCATCACACGCCAAAACTGGATCCCAATGGATTATTTTAAGCAGTACATTGATGACTTTGCGTTTGAAGTGATGGCCCATTGCACAAATCACCACGAAGTCCTTTTGTCTGGAGCAACATTAAATAGCACTCCCGAAGAACTGAAGACATTGATTGGGAATTCTATTTACATGGGCTGTCTAGGATACCCAAACATTCAAATGTATTGGGCCTCAAATAACAGAGTTCAAATTGGGGCAGAATCATGACCAGAAATCAGTTTTACAAGCTTAGAAACTCCATCAAGATCATAAATACCTTGATGTTTCAGATGATGAAAAAAGAAGTGATCTCTTGTGGAGAGTCAGGCCCCTCTTGACCAAATTGAGGCAAGGGTGTTTAAGTCTACCTACAACAGGGAAATTGTGCATTGATGAACAAATGGTTTTTGAAAGTCCCCTTTCAAAAACAAGAATAAAAATACAAAAATAGTGTAAATTTTTTTTAAAATAAGAAACATCTGCCAGCAGAACAAGAAAATTTATCTTGTCAAGATTTTCCAAAACAAGAAAAAATATCTAACCAATATGAACCTACAAACATCTTTAAATTAGTGTATTTTTCCTTTAAACAGCTAATTTTACTTATAAAAGTAAGATATATTATCTTATTTTAAGAAAAATATTCTCAAGTAAAGAAAATGTTACTTGACATTGAATTTCTTGAACTCAGCATATGTATACCTGAAAGTAGTTTACTTTTGTTGTTACAAATGATTAGAATATATATTTTGTCATTGTATATTCTATGCTAAGGCAAAAATCCAAAAACTGATCCTGTCAATACTCTCCAAGAGATGTTATTGGGATTGAACTCATGTCCTCATTTCAACAAGCCAATAACATCTCTTGGACAGTACATGAGCTTACTCATTTACTCATTTATATGTGGCCTTTTATATGTGGAAGTCAATTATGGATGGGGTTCTCAAGAAATCTGTCAGCAGCACAGAAAGGAGTGGCCACACATGTGCTGAAAGGTGAAGTAGCACACTAGAATGTACATCACACTATCAGTCCTTTCAGAAGATCAGGACAGGCATGGTTCCAATGGCCAGTAGTGAGTTGGTTTCATGATCCCCACAGAACCTTTGGGTGATACCAATTTTTTTGTCTGAAATGTCGCTAAATATAGCAAGAAAATCGCTGAATTGCCAACAGTGGGGTGACTATTGTTAACTGTAAATGGACAGACATGACCACTTACAGGGAGAGGTCTGTAAGTCAAACCTTTCTCATGGAAAAGCAGAACAAGACAGTGGCTGATCTTTTAAAACTTTGCTGAGGTAGATAGGATTGGCTTCACGTGTATGTATCAGCCAATCACCAATCTCTCAACATTCAAGAAATCAGTGCCGATAAATTGGCTGCCTATATTATATGTAATACATGCATGTAGGATATAATGGAAACAGCACTGTCAGAGATACAAGAAGTTTATAGCAGATGTGCGAATGATCTAATTATCTCACTGTTGATTGCAACAATCCACTTTATTAGCAGAAATAAAAACGTTTTGTATTAGGGTTCCTTCGAGGCTTGGGCCGATCCTGGCTGCACACCTAATATTTGAAGGAGTGTGCATAAGACTGACATGACACCGTCACAAATATGACATGACACCTGTCATGAAATGAACATGAAGGAGTCTTCATGACTGTATATGACTATTATCATGAAGTGTCACTTGGTAAATAATGATATTTTGAATGAAAAGTTGCATTAAAAATATATTCGACGTGTCAACTTTTGTCATGATGGGTTTTAATCTGTTTACCCACATGCAAGAACACCAACAGGAGAGCAGGTGGTTTTAAAGAATGATTTATTTTTCTTGAACATAAAACAGAAAGGTAAGTGGTTAACAATGTAGTCCGGAACGGGAGGGAACTGGAACAGGGAGCACACCGGGGTGTCAAACTGCAGAGCGAGAGTGGAGTGAAAGGTGTGTTCAAGGAATGTGGTTTTCTGGATGGTTTGTGTGGGAACGGTCTTACTTGTTGCTTCACGGGTTCAGTCCAGGGGGAAATACAGGTCCAGGGTAGTTTCTTTCCGATGGCAGATGAGGCAATACGGATTCCTGCGGAAGCTGTGATCGGAGGATATGGACGAAGACGACGGCGGCTGCGTTGGAGGGCGGACAGGTAAGTCGGACGATTTGGAGCGAGCGGACGGCCAACGATGATCCAGGAGCAGGTTTATTCTTTTGGGAGGATTTGGCGTTCGGGGAAGCTCGGGCGTCCACTAGGTACGACCTATGGCGTCATGAGGAAGGTTCTCTGAGAGGAACCAGAAACATCATTCTTCACAGGGGCTTCGGAGAAGCCAATGGGAACACCTGAAGAGAAAGATCAACAAAGAAGATCACTGAGGAGGTCTCGGAGAATCTTTAGCATACGCACACGTGGCTCTGGTTACCATTAAAGGCTAACACTCTGGCGCCGAAATGTTGGTCATCCGCTCCTAAATACTCCACTGGTGATCATCCGAATAAGACTCAGGTGTGTCGCTGGGTTCTCCGGGGAAGCTCTCCAGGAGCACAGCCACCAGTTGCCTTTTAGTGGAGGCTGTAAAACGGCAGCCAAACAAAAGGAAAAAGAAACCAAAAGAAAAGAAACAAAACCCAGGAACCTGACAACTTTGCATTATTTGGTTAATGATACTTTAAAGAAAAGTCACGTTATATTTGCACTAGAAGTCCATTAAAAGTGCCATCTTTGCATTAACTATGTCATTATTTACCAAATGGGACTTCATGACAACAGTCATGAGCATTCATGAAGATTCCTTCGTGTTCATGGCAGGTCTTATGTAGTGTCATGTGAGTCTTATCCACACCCTTTCAAATAAAGTGTTACTATCAAGGACGTTCTGCACATAAAACTGTTTGGAGCAAAGCTGACAACTACTAGCATCAGAATAACAAGGCCAGTCAGAATCACAGGTCCCTTACAGCACTTACCAAGAATTGTAGTTTTGGCATTTATTTGTCACAAGCTCTCCTGGGCTATGGTGGGGAAAAACTATCTGACTGGATTAGCCACTAAGCAATTACAATTCCTCGGTCCATCCTTTTGGTAGCTAATCCTGCTACCCTCCGACCACATCTTTTATGACCTTTTTCTCATTGATGGAGGTCAAAATCCAATATAATGAAATGATGTTGTGGACCTCTTCTTAGAAGAGGTCCACAACATTAATGGACCTCTTCTTACCTTTGATGTTTGGGTTCCAAGATGTTGTCCCCCTTTTTTCGGAGGGTACTCAACTATCCTCATACTAGGCTTATTTATTTGTCTTTTTCTTAACAAATTTGATTTCCAGTCATAAAAAAGACACTATGATTATGCTCTATGATCTCAAAAAACCCTTTAAATATTATGTGTGAAAACCATAATATTGGAACTTTAAACTTGACTTTAAAATGCACAGCAGATCAATACAGAGACTTCAAAACTGGACTGACGTGGCTTCATTCTGGGTCATTTGAATTTTAAAGTTATTGTAGATGATCCTCAGTTCCCCCCGGAAGACCAGAACGCCAAAGATTGAGAGAATCAGTTCGGTAAGTGATGAAAGCCTGTACAGGAATGAGCAGTTATTTTCTCTAACAGACTACATGACTAACAGTGACTGAGGTCAAGGGTTAGAACATTGGCTGAACCCAGGTTTTCTAAACATTCCTTTAAACTGTAAAACTAAATATATTTCATTTCTTGTTGGTAACAGAGCAGAGCGTAGCTGGATGACAAAAGGTGACCCAACATTCTGCTGAATGAAACTTTCCATTTACATTTCACAACTAATCACCAATATTGTAAAGAAAAGTTTGCACCATGTTTATTCTGACTATTCAAATTTACGTTTGGAGTTTGCATATTCTCTGTGGAGTTCCACGCATAACTTGCTGACATGGGCAAAAAGGCATGACATAAAGAGGAAGCAACATTAGTGTTGTCTTAATATACAAGGAGACTTCCAGTGATTCTGAAGGAAAAGAGTGAGGTCAGTACTATGGAAGTTGTGCTTGAGGTAACAATGCTTTTTTCAGATTTATTTTGCACAGAAGGTCCTTCAAATTCCTACTAAATCTCTATGTTTATTGTCTCTATTCATCTTGTAATTTATTAGAGTAAAAAAATACAGTTTCTTTAATACATTTTAAGAAAGCAAATGAAACATCATTTATGATTATTAGAAAAATACCGCCCTCACAAATTCAAGGACCAGTTCAGGGGAATAGGATCTTTATGCCGCATCAACAAGTCAATCGTTCTAAGCCTCTCTTGTGATTTAGTGCATCCTTCATTGACTTTGAATTACTCACTCCAGAACAATCTGTGGCACACTGATATCTCCCCAAAAAGTTTCCCTCCAAGAACAGGAAAAGATATATGCCTTAAATTCAAAATAGAGCCACACTAATCTGTCTCTGATGAAATTTTACTGTGTCAAGCCTTAAGCCTGAGTCAGGGTTTATGAGATGTGTTTCCTGCAGTGCTTGTAATCCCCTCAGATTGCTTTCCATACTGAAATGACATTTGCATGATACCATCTTATAGATCAAGGATTATGAGTTGTGAGTTAGAGGCACCTGATGAACCCGGGTTTGATTTGTTGGGAGTTTATTATGAGGAGACAGGTCAGAGTGCGGAAGCTCTCTGAAGGCTGTTCCCATTCTGCTGTAGATGGTTGAAATGGTTTAAGAGTTTTAACTTTGCCATCTTCACTCAAGAGTCACTCTACTATGTGGATAGTGCCTTACCCTTTCATTAAAGTTTATTGTCCTTGATGATGTAACACAGAGACTAACACCTCTTTCTAAAATATCTCTGTTGGTACCCTTTCCATCTTCTTTTCTCTCTCCTCTACCTCCATCTGGTATTCTGCTCACGCACAACTGCGGCAGCTCTCCTCCAATCACTGGCAATACTCCACACTTCAGACCCCCAAACACACTGTCTGCTCTCCCACAATGCACCTTAGCTCCAAAACTTTCCCATACACATTTGGCCTTCTCATTGTGCCCCTAGTTCTCCCTCCCTCTAATATCCCATTTCTTTCACTCATTCTCCCCGTGTATATAGAGACCGAGGCCTCTCAGGCAGTGCGAGTTGGGAGAAAGGGTGAAGAAGATGGTCAGGCTGTGGCTAATTCCTAGAATTTCAAAAAGTAGGAAAGGAGGCAGATTGTTTAGTTCTCAGACTCATCTCCTGTGAGACCAGCTGGGTATCTAAGTAGGCCTCTAAGGAAACAGTTGGAAACTGGAATCTTGGCCTTGTGGAGTGTGTTTCTGCTGTTTTTCCACCAGGAGAAGCCAGGAGGTTGATGCCTAGAGGGCGTGTTCCCTGCACACCTGCATGTAATCGGCATCATCTACTTGAGCATAAGAGGAGTGGGCAGCCAGTTCTCCAGCGCTTGAGTGTTTGCCTGTAATGGTACTCAGAGCCCCTCTAAACTTAGCCTTTGAGTCTGTACTCAGTGTTCTGAACCTGACCTTTCCACTGACCTCCTTGCAGGGTTCCCTCTTCGCACCTTGGTAGTTACCTGAGTTCCCTCAGTCCTGTGACCAAAGACCATGTCAAGAAGATTCCTCTGGTTGTTCATCCATAACTGGTGAATATCTGCTCCTCCATCCTCCAGTCTGCCGATTACCTGTCCGCCCTCCAATGTAATACCACCATCTACCTCCAGTGACCTCCAAACTCCTCAAATCATCTGAACCTGGACCGGACACCTCTAACCCCCACAAGCAACCGAAGCTCCAGTGAACCAACCACTCCCCCCTGGCAGAACATCCTCATCACACTCAGTAAGCTGAACTAGTCGTCAGTCATTCTCTTTGAAAACAGTCATCTTACCTCTTCTCTCTCTCAGCCTCCAGAACAAAGACAATTCAGATCATGTGGTTCCACAGCAAGAAAACTCTCCATACACATTCATTGTTCACCTCCAAAATAAACTTTTATTTAACTGATTCATGAGTTGCTGCCAACATGACAGAAACCTTACTTGGTTATCCAAGGAAACCATAGACACCATAATCGGATATCTAAGAAACTTTTTAAAGCTCTTTGAATAATTAATTGAGCATACTGTTCCGTTTGATAACTAGGATCAATTGGAATGTATGTGTGATTGTACTGAAATTATTTTTTGTAAAGTGCCTAGTGACATTTGTAGTAAAGTGGCGCTATAGAAATAAACAGAATTGAAAGTCTAACAAATGTATAAGGATATGAAGGTTGGGGATTTAGGTGTTCTCAGACTTTAATGGCACCTGCTGAAAACACTGCAGGGTGAACTTGTAAATTGTTCTCCTAATCTTCATGGGATACCAAGCTCCTTAACATTCTTCAACTGCATAGTCACCAAAATTTTCCTTATCTGTTGACTCAATGGCCAGAAAAGACTATTCTTCAAAGGTCACCAATCAGCATGTGTTACCTTGGACTGCTTTTCTAAGCTCTGACAGTATTTTTCTCAGAAGGATTCATGTTTATTAGTGATCTCTAGTTTTGGGAATCTTTCTGTTGAACTAAGAAAAGACAAAACCAAGAGGATTGCAACCAAAGATGCAGGCAGACATGATGGAAGATGCAGATGCAAACCAGAGTTCATTGTTGATAAAGATCTGTCCAAAATACAGCTTAATAAGAACTCTCTAAAACTCTCTATAGGTTTTTATTAAAATCTGAGTAAGGGAAAGCTATGAAGAATTGTATGTTTTCAAGTTGGAACTACTCTCTTTTTAGGGGACTAAAAGCCACTTTTTGACAATTTTTGTAGCATTTTCAACATGCTCTTGTTTTGTTTTCCTTTTTCCCCTGTCACTGCCCCTCCCACTCCTATGTGCTTGCTTTTACTCTTTCTTGTGCTGCTGCCTATATAAAACCCTGTTCTGCATTCACTCAGTGTGACATTGTTGTCATCCTTGTCATAGTTTTTGAGTGGTCGATAGTCTGATGGTGTACCTGACCTGTTTTCTGCCTCCTGACCTCCTGCTTCCCCTGCTCCCTGTTTTGCCTGTGAACCTTGCTTTATGTATCTGGACCCAGATTACTGGCTACTGGACTCAAGATCTGTTTTGTCTTCTGTCTGGATCTGTTCTTCTGTCTCTGCCTAACCTGTTGCTTACTTGGACCGATTTCCTGACCATTAAGGTTTGGATTGTGAATACTAAAACCCAGAGCCTAGGATCTGCGTGCCAACATTGACTTTCCCTACATTGCCGGAGTTTCCTCACTTTGTGACGTGTGAATAATAAATCATAGTTTCTGGTTTCCAGCATTTAGTGTTTTCCCATCTTTATGGTCCTGTGGGTGAAACAGTCCCTGGTAAACAGACATACTAATTTTCTCAATGGTTATAACTGAGGATTAAAGTTTAATGAGGTCTGAGTCTCTGAAGAGAATCTCCTGGGAAATCACGTTTGTCAGGCAAACCCTCACTTTCTGTTTCCACAATACTTTGTGTTTGTCCTCCCAGTCACTCACCTAACAGTCTTTTTCATGCAGTCTGACTTGAAGACTGAGCCCACGAAGAATTAGGAAATTATCTTGCACACTCTTAATTTTGGAAATAAAACTTGTCTGGTCATGGTTCCAACTCTGATTTGTACTTTATTCTATAGATTTCATTATTTTTTTTTATTTTCCCATATTATCAGCTGAATCATTGGTTAGTACACAGGGCCTCATTATTAGGTCCAGGTTAAGGGACTTAAATTGAACAGGGTTAGAAAAATGTCATAGCTAGATTTAAACTTGATACTCATTCTAAAACTATTGCTTCGTGGTATTTAGTGATACTATTAGGTCACAACAACCCTCTTAGTGCCTGTTTCACATTTTGCCTCGTACAGTAAATTATGTGAATGCTGTGCATATGAACTATAGTGTCAGAGTCTGTTTTTCTGTCTGTGAGTCTGTGAAGTCTCATTAAAAATATTCATGCTCCTTGAACATGTTCATATTTTTCATATTACAATGACAAAATTTGTCATGTTTTATTCAAATCTTATGCAATGGAACAACAGCAAGGAATGGTTAATTATGAACTGAAAGGAAACTAATTCCTGGTTTACTAAGGTTTTGACAAATGAAATTCTGAAAAATTTAACACTCATTTGTATTCAGCTCCACCGAGACTGTAATAGAGGCATGCCATGAAGGTCCAAACAAACTCAAGACTTCCAGCGTACTTTAATGTTCGCCATATACATGATTGGGTTCTCTAATTTATAAAAGTGTGATGCAAATACACAGTAATCTCATTAGCTTACTTGTTTGACTTATGATTAACCCAGCCAGTTGACCTTTACTCATGTTTTCAATGAGTTGCAAGAATATGACAGCTGCAGGTACTACAGTAAAGTTTAAATAATTTATAGTTTTAAAACCACTTAGTGTTTCTGCCATCCCAACAATTTAGTCATTTCAATCAGACGTGAGAGAAAGTGGTAGAGAGGCCCAGGGTTTCTCCAGCTCTCTCCCTTCCCCACTTGTTGCTGGGCAAAGAAAAGGCTGCTTCAATTTCCCTCATCCACAAGCTGGCTGTTTGGAAATATTTCCAATCATGAAAAAGAGGCATGGCAGGAAAACCAAAAGGGACACCACCCATCTCTCTTATTAAGGTGCTGCTGTTTCACAGCCACAATTAGCAAGCCCTGAACAGCATGGGACTGGAGCTCACACCAGTCTGGAGTATTGCCAATGTTGCTCTACAAGGAGCAAAACACACATGTTTAACTGAAAACACAAACTCAATTTAATGTGCTTTCTAAATTTCAGATGAAGTTTATGTACCACTATAAAAAATAACACAAATGTTATAACTGTAATGCAATGTATCATTTTTGCATTATAAGGAAAAGGTGCCATCTCCTGTTCTTTATTTTTGTTAATGTTGTTAAATAGGGCTTTGTCAGCTGATTCGGTAAATAACTTTTGGTATTTTAGAAAACATAAATTTCAAATGTTCAGTTTAGCATATTGTTATGGAGTAATTCTGATTCCCACACAGTTTTTAATGAAGAATCAGAAATCATGTAGTAATAGTCGACTGAAAGACATTTATAGGGCGGCTGTTGAGGCTTTTGTTTGCTTTCTTTCCACCCTTTTTGGTTTCCTTCACAGCCCCCTTCACCTTCCTCGCTGTTCCTCCTCCTCCCTCCAGCCCTATGCCTCCCTGCCAACCTGCCCTCCTTACCATGCGCCTGTCCTCATGTGCCCTCACTCGGCCTGACAGTGTCAGTCCCTGTTTGAATGGGACACAGCAGGTGTTGCCGCTGAAAGCCGATTG
Source organism: Girardinus metallicus (assembly GCA_903067095.1). Classification (NCBI taxonomy): domain Eukaryota; kingdom Metazoa; phylum Chordata; class Actinopteri; order Cyprinodontiformes; family Poeciliidae; genus Girardinus; species Girardinus metallicus. The sequence continues at coordinate 11,494 of CAEGAE010098330.1, forward strand.
CCTTGAGTGGAACTGTCTACAGGCTGTCTGTCAGACTAACGCATCTTCATAATGCTCACAGCTAGGCTTTGCTGTCTATAGTCCCAACCACCTCCAACACATTTTCTGTTACATGGTCACTTCCAGAGGGGTTTTTAATCTAATTTGTCATCAGAAAATGTGAAGAAATGTAAAAATATAGGCACATATGAAGGCATTTCCAAACACTGACTAGTCATCCATTTCAGGAAAGGATGACGAAAAAAAATCGTCATCCTTTCCTGGATGATGAGCGAAAGGGAGCATCTAATTATTAGAATTTGTCTAAAACTTCGCTGTGCAGAGAAGTTTTTGAACTCAATGATCTCATCACATTTGTCCTATGGAGCTACTGTCTGGTCGCAGACTAGTCAAACTATACCCAAGCCATTAGCAAGTCTCTATAATCGGGCTTTAAAGGTTTTATATAGAAAGCCAATCAGATTTCATCACTGTCACATTTTGGCTAAATATGGCATTTTGGACTTTTCCAGTTTTATAAGCCATAACCTTTTGAAATTGATTTTTCAGTGTGTAAATGGACTTGCACCTACACCATTAAGTGATTGTATGAGACATTGCAGGGCAACAGCAGCTCGAGCGGCTTCCCCTTTCGAAGAACCACTTTTGCTCAAAGTGCTCTGTCCGTGAGAGGATCTGCAGCTCGGAACTCACTTCCTGTTGATTTAAAATCTGTAATAGACCTTTTTCACGCTTCCGCGTTTTAAAGCGGATGTGGGGTTTGACAATTTCCAGTGGCTATCGTGTTAGCATTAAAAGGCTAGGAAAATGGCTCAGTCTCGGCGGAGTTGTTTTTGTTCAGTCCGTGGTTGTTCATGTGGGGCAAGAAAACAGCCATATCTGTCCTATCATGCGTTCCCGACGGACCCGGACCAACGGAGGCAGTGGATCCAAGCGATCCGAAGGGAGGAAGGCCCCGACTTCTGCATAAAGACAGGGAGCACTTTCGTATGTAGCCGCC
>CAEGAE010098349.1:0-11880 GCA_903067095.1 Girardinus metallicus
CCTGAGTTAAAACATTAGTATTGTTGTTTCTAAATGAATATGAACTTGTTTTCTTTGCATTATTTGAGGTCTGAAAGTGCTGCATCTTTTTCATTATTTGGACCATTTCTCATTTTCTGCAAAAAACCCCTAAATTTTTGCTTGGAATTTCAGAGACTTGTTGTCAGTAGTTCATAGAATAAATGAACAATGTTCGTTTTACTCAAAAATATACCTATGAAAAGTAAAATCAGAGAAACTGATCATTTTAAGTGGTCTCTATGTGGAAGTGCTGTTTTTTTGTGCAATGTCTAAAGTATGACAGTGAAGGTGGGTAGTGCTGTAGATTCTTTGAGTAAAGCCAACTAATAGAAACTAACGCTGCATTTGGGCTACCACATTCAGTGTGGCACAGTTAGTAGCACTGTTGCCTTGTAGCAAGAAGGTCATAGGTTTGAATCCCAGCCTGGGATTCAAACCTATGGTTTCTCATAAGTTTACATGTTAGTTAGCATTATCCTAACGTTCACACGCGCAGTACAATTGTGTGGTGTTTTGTGTATATTTATGCAGTGTGTTGAGCTCACAGACAGCACTGCAGTTGTTAAGAGCACACTTGTAAAACAAAATACGAAAGATTTTTATGAGTCTTTTTGTCAGTTTTATGAAATTTCCATGGAATAAAACAATGGATTTAAGTCCATAGATTGTTCACAGTCTGTCAAGCAAGTGCATGGTTCAGTTGTGCCCAAAGTGGGTCCTGGAGGGCCGGCATCCTGCATGTTTTAGTTCTCTCCCTGGTTTAACGCACCTGGATCAAATGACGGCTCTTCAGAAGGCCAAAGAAGAACATTGACATGCTGAAAAGGTTGGATGCAGGCCCTTCAGGACCGACTTTGGGCACCACTAGTTTGTCCTCTCTCTGTCTCTTTTTCTCTCGCTCCCCTCACACATGCAACCCGTTAGCTAATTAGCCCACGTAGTTTGTTCCATCTCTCTCTCTCTCCCAGTATTGATACACCTCTTCTCTCTTTTCTCACTGGTTCCACTTATTATTTTCCTATTTCTTCCCTGCTGTATTTTCCCCTGGATTTTCAGTTTTTGTTCTCCTCTGGCTCCCGGTGTTCCCATCTTTTTTGTATGTTTTTTTTTCCTCCTTTTTTCTTTAAATCTAGCATCCATTAGACACTTCTGCCTTGCTGCATATTGATCCACCATCACCACATAAAACATGACAAAATCAAGGCGTCAGTAAAGTAACTATTACTTTTTCAAGTAATTATGCCATCACTGCATCTGAATGCGTCCCCTCATCTTGTTTCCAAAAGTGATTATTTATTTATCTTTATTTTTACTTATTTATTTATTTTCAGAATATATGTGATTCTGAATATATATTCAGAATCACTAATGGCAAAAAAAAAAAAAATATACAAGTTAGCCCATTACATTAGGAAGGTGCTTTACAAAAAATAGTCACAAAGTAATATAGCCTCATGACTTTGTGACCCTTTCCAGATTAACTTTGCTTCTCACCCATTCTGCGTTTTTTCCCCCTTTTTTAGAGTCCAGAAGGCTCCACTGATGTGTTTCTCGATCCCATATTTCAAGCAATAATCAAGCCAGGGTATGATCTGTCATTGTTCATTTAATAAGAAGGAATGGCTTCTATATTTTTATGTTGAAATCATCGTTGCCCCTCTTACAGAGCTTGCTTCTTGCTTAGGAATTGTTAATTGACACAAATCATTTTCTATTATTCAACACATACAGAAAACATTTAGGAGATACAAGTAGCAACTTTTTCAATGAATTAGATTTTTAAAGCAGAATCTCTGTTCTGCTTTAAAAATCAAGTGCCGCTGCTGACCTCTGAACCCAAAGCAGCAGCTGTCCTGGTCCGACACCGGTTAGAATCAACCCGGTCAAGTTCAGGTTATCGGTGTCTCCTCCTCTGAGTTATGATTGTTTTATTTTTTTGTTGTTTTTTTAATCAAGCAACTTCCAGTGAAGTGAGCTGTTGTGTTTTGTTCTTTGCCTGACCATAACGGCGGACCTGCCTGCTGCATTACAGTAAGAAGAGGAAGAAGAAGAAGAGGTGTTGGAGAGATCAGAGCCCACCTCTCCTCCTCTCCCCTCCTCCCCCTGCCATTGGTCGGAGCGCAGCAGGCTCCGGTGCTGATGATGGTTTGAAAGGGGGGAGTAAGCAGAGAGCGCACGTCTCTCCCGCTGCGCGCACACTGCACGCACGGCGAAAGTGGAGTGAAGATGCTCGTCCCCCCTCGACCGGCAGCCCAGTCCGTCAGCCGTCCACTTGTCCCCCTGATTGTTTTTCTGCTGCCAGCCCGTCACACTGCCTCTGTGCCCGCTTTACGTGAGGAATCCGGAGCGCCGGCGGCAGCAGGAGGAGCAGGAGGAGGCGAAGGGAGACGCGAGGGATCCGGAGAGCCGTCACCTCTATAGCGCATCAGTGGGGAGCTATGGATGCGCGGACAAAAGGACGCTTTCTCTTCGCCGTGGGCCTCCTGTGTGGGTTTTACTGGCCGGCACCAGTCACCTCAAAAGGTAGGCGCTTCCTCTCCGTGAAGCACGCATGGTTACTTTGCGCTCACTGACTGTTTTCTGCGTGCCAACCCTCGTGGTTGCGCACCACTTGTCGCCTGAATTAAAACGTTACATTATTGATCCGGGGGTGTTGTAAATACTCCATAGCGCACACACAATCACCAGAATGCGTTTTCATTCATCCTTTGGAGTTTTTTTATTATTAATATTATTATTATTTTGCTTTTTTCTTTTTTGATTTTGCTTTGCGCTGCAGTAGCTCGTCCTGATCCCCTCACAGGATGCGCAGCTTATTGAATCATAGAGCTAAAAACTTCCTCTGTCAGCCGCTGGAACTGCTTGTTTGTCGTTGGGGTCGCTGCTGATTCTCCTATTTCACTTGTTCTGAAATAAATCCATCAGATCGACAGCACGCTGCGTGGAGGAGAGCGGCCGCCGAAGCAGGCACGCCTGTGCAACAGGCATGGTGCGTTTAAAAAAAAAAAATTATCTGTCTAGAAAAAAGTGTCTCTCTTTAGTAAAAAATAGATTCATGCTGAAAAAAAAAAAGCCATACAATGTGTGATCGAGATGCGCCTTCAGTGAGTCCTTTAAAGAACGTTTGCAGCAGATGTAAAATGAAACCTTTTTGCAAACGATCTGCATTTCTGGTTCACACTAAAGGTGATGAAGCTCAGCTCCTCTACACACCGTGTTGCTGCATTTTTCATTCAAACAAACAAACAAAAAGAACAGACTCCAACATTTCTGATTTCTGTGTTCAGTGACTCTAAGCTGCTGCACTGAGATAAAACCAAAATAAATATCCTGTAATTCTGTGAGCTGAACGACAACAAAACCTTCTTGGTTCTTTGTTCCCGATGTACTGACTGTAAAATTCCCCAGTCTGCCTCCCACACATCTGTACTACGTGCTGCTAACTCTCCAGCCCGTTCTGTGTTCTCCTGCTGCTGTACAGGACGACAGGGTGCAGTCATGCTGTTTGTCAGAGGTGCTTCTTCTGTGGATGAACACTCTGAAAAGTTGCTACATGAAGTTGGACTGGCTGTTGTTGATGTATTTAGGTTGCAGCGTCCAGAGGGAGAGCGCCCGCCTTTTCACTGTACATGTGGAGTCAGTTGGATCGCGTGGCTTTTATCCTTCTGCCATGCTGTCACCTCCTGCTGTGCAAAGACAATCAGAGTCTCAGCCCATAATAACTGCTTGATCCAAATAAACCCGACGTTTCTGCAGATTTGGAAATTTAAAAGAAGGTTTGTGGGCTTATGCTGGCAGATGCAGGTTTCCGGTTTTCTGTCCGGGATTATGGCAAACACTGATTCCCAAAAAAAAAAAGAAAAAAAAAGTGCCACACATTGCTTGATAGAAGTAAAGGTTTAAAATTTTTACTTTTCTCAGAACAAACAGCATCATGGAATGTGTTTAAGCTCTGACAGAACAGAAAAGTTTTCAGGTTATTATTTTAGTAATTAATAATTCTGAGGATTAATCGGATAAAAAAAAAAATGCCTGAAATGCAGTAACAGCTTCACTTTGCCTTTTTGCAGCTTCATACCTGAGCTAACGTTTGATCAACTGCTGAATTAGTTGATGATTATTTCAATAATCAATTCATCATTGTTAATCCGATGAGTCGTTTCGTCTCCAGGGGACATGCTCTCTTCAATTTTCAAAACAAATCAAAAACATAAAGAACTGCACCCCTTAAATTCATATCTAACTTGATATTTATTTCCTGGAGTCCCACGGCCCAGCAGCTGCTGCTGTATATCTGTAGAAATTAAAAAGAGAAACCCGCGGGAAGAAAACTGTTTCCTGCTCCCACTAATCAGACCTAATGAATATCAAATTAAAGCTGTTTTTTGCAGGTAAAACATATTTATTATTTAGTACTTTGCACAGCAGGGGCATAATGGATGGAAGTGAAAACAGCTTTTTTGTGTTTTTGTTGCCATAAGTGGGATTCTTGATGAATGGAGGGATCCGACAGAGTGTGTTTCATTTTTCTCATTCTAAATTCTATGGTGGAAATGAAATTATGGAGCTACGCCTGATGATATTGAAACTGTTAAAATGCTCAGAGTTTTTGTGAGGTAAAGGAGCCTTTAAGCAAAAAGGAAAATCTGAATAAAAAGAATAATCAGAGGTGCAGAAGTGGCCAGGATCAAGATACCCTGAAGGTCATCAGCAGTCATTACCTGGACTATGATGACCCTTGTAAATGATGACCCATAGTTTAAGAAGCGCCTCTTTCTACTCCTTGTGAAAAGGCTCATAATGAAACCCGGGTTTACCATTCCACTAAACCAATTTTCATTCTTCTACAGATTTTCTCTTTTTTTTTTTTTTAATCTCATACATCTTCTAACCAGAATGGTAAAATCTAGTTTTTTTTCCACTAATGGTGACGGTTGAAATTGAAACACCAGAAAACAACAAAAGCACTTCAAGGCGAGCTGCATCGATAAGCTGTACTTAGAACTCCTGTCATTCTCTGCCTCTTGATACCAAAGGAGTCATCATCTAAAAAGCTCATAGAACGGAAAAGAGATCAATAAGTCGTGGCTCCAGAGAACTCAGGCCAGATGGAGTGTTCACTGCCTTTTTCACATTCAATTTGACAGTGTTTCACATGTCAGATTTGTCAGTGAATGCACCTCCGAAAGGAAACAAGCCACAAAACTTAACCTGTTAGCGCTTAGCCGTTTTCATTTTAATTAGCATTTAATAATTTGGCTATGTTGGTATTCATGTATAAATAAAGAAGACTAAATGCGATTTAGTATTTATCCTGATTAGGATTAATTAAAAAAAAAAGGCCTACACCAGTAACCATGGTGTAAGCCATGGTTACTGGTGGAAATAATGTGCAAGTACAAAGAATATGCCAGTTTACAGAAACAGACTTTGACCAAAATATTTTACAATTCGATGAAGTGCAACAAATTAAGCAACGATAAGAACAGCAAGAATATAAAAAAAAATATTTAAAAAGTAAAGCAAAATATATACTACAACTGTTAGTTTCAAACTCTGCTAGAATCAAATACCAAACATATGTCGTGCTGGTCCACTGAGCAGATTTTGTGCTACTTTTGAAAGTCTTCTATTAATATATTTATCTCACAAGTTCCCCAGCTTTTTCTGTTGTTTCCACAAAAAAATCAATTTTTTTGTGGAAAAAAAATTGAACTTATTGTAGAGTTGTTCATGTTCATTGGGATGTAGTTTTATATCCCATCTCGATGAATAATTCTACATTTGTTCATTGTAGAATATCTTTTATGTTAACCAGTCTAAACTTATTCACAGTAAGTTGTGGGACATTGGCTTAGGGTGATACAGTTAAGTGTTTTTGTTAAGTATTTTCATGGTGTTTATGCATTCTTTGATGACTAGACCCTGTTACAAGTGCGGTGGGCTGTACATGCTGCAGCTAAAGCTAATAGGAGTTGATAAAACTGTTAAAACTCTCTCACAATGAGAGTTTTAATCACCACTATTTCAGTAAGGTGAACTTGTCTCTTTTTTTCCCCTTTCTTGCCCTTAAGTTGCATAAAATAGCCCTAAAAACATTCTAGAATTTCCCAAAGCTAACAGTTGTGAAGCTAAATGTGGCTAAGGGCTACACAAAGCTTTTCGCTGCTTGTGCAGTCTGCTGTAGCAGTCCCTGTTTGGGACTTAAAAGCTCATTTAAATAACAAAACATTATATTCTTTATGATCACTTGTTCTCTCGAAATGACTAAATTATAAGTCTCTATAGATCAAGAATCAACTTTCCAAAAATATTGGAAAGTTACCTTTAGAAATATTGATTTCTAAAGGGTATAGCCATTTTATTCAAAACTAATAAAGCATAACTCCCTCAAAATAAAGTTCTGCATTACGCATTGTCAAATAGTGTTGGAAGTACATAGTACATACGTTTGCCATTTTGTCTAAACTAATTCTTAAATTAGCTAGCATTTAAGAACTTAGAGCTAACAGAACTCATCAACAAAACCTTTCAATGCAATCTTTGATTCATACTGGACCGTTGTATTACTATAGATCACTGAATGGGTTATTTCATATTTCATTCGGTACATATTTCTGGTGTGATTTTGTGAGGACTACACAGATTATTTTGGTTTAAACACGTGTCTGCATCTCAGCTCTTCCATGTTGCCATTTGGCTCTGCTAAATAATGAGTTAAACAGACTTTACACACTCAGACTTACACATTCAATATTCACAATATTCACAATTCATACTGAACTGTGACATCATTGCATCATTTTATTGGTCCTATTTTTATCTAATTTAACTGTTTGTACATTTAGTAGTTTAATATAACTTTTATCTTTTTCTCAGTAGTTAAGAGAGCATTACTAGCTTAGTGAGTTTGATTTGAAGGTTGAATTCTTGTATATTCGAGAGAAGTTGTTTGTATTTTACTCCATACAGATTTGTAGTATACTGCTGTTCAGATAACAGTGCTGCTCTTAAGCTCTTATGTTTTGCTGAACCCAAATTTAAATAGAAGCAGTGAGTAGCTAAAGTTTAATGAAAAATAATTAATAAATAAGAAATTACAAATCAAAGCCATCACAAGGAGCCAGAGCAGCGGACAAAAAGGGACTGGGTACATGGAGCTTAATGGGAGGATCCAGCAAGGAGTGAATGATGGAGAGGTGGTTAAATAATGGGAGTTTGAATGTTGGAACAATGGATTGGTGCTAATTAGGAAACAAGGTTTAGGTGTGAGGTCAGAGGGCAAGCTGAGGGAGGGAGAGAGAGATGGCACAGGGGAACAAGGAGGAGCAACACTAACAGGAGAGGAGGAAACAAATCTAACTGTAATCAAGAAAAACTAGACAGAGAAAACAATCGACATAATCTAACTAAAATAACTAAGAACTGACAGAAAAATAGCTGATCTAAACAAACGTTTAAAACTATAAACCCTGAAAACACAAACACACCTTTGATATCCTGACAGATCTATTATTTTTCAAACTTAAATCTTATCAGGCAAGTCTTTATAAATAATAACTGAGAGCTAAGTACTTGGCTATTATTTTATTTTGATGATCAAGTGGCCCCCGACTTGGTCATTTTGATCTGAATGACTAGTTTTATTAATAATTACCCTCATAAAGTATTTGTAGTTAGCCACAGTTTGAGATTCATGAAATCTTTAGTCTATTTGTGAAACACACAAAAATACTTTATGGGTATGTGGGTGTTAGAACCACCTTAGATTGAGATATGCAGGAAAACCACGAGGCATAGATCTGTCAAGTCTAGACTGAATTGTTGCTTCCACCAAGCAGGTTTTGAGGGGTCTTCAAGTAATTTGGTGGAATTGTGATCACAGAAAAGTACCACAAAGATGTATTAAACATGCATCTTGCAACCTTTATTTTCCACCTGACAGCAGCTAAACGTAATGCAAATGTAGGAAAAGCATATTGAAAGTTTTTGCCTGTCAAGGTTTTTTCGATTCCGGAAACAATATTTTTTATTAAAACTGTTTTTTTTTTATTGTATTCATGCTTATAAAATTCACAGCTGTATATTTTTTTTATATTTCTATATATTTTAGCTAAATGAAACAAAGGAACTGGTGGATGCTAAGTCTGACATGGTAATACATTTTGCTGGGTAATAAATTGTCCCAAGTTTGCCCTCTCAAAGACTAATACACTTTAATTTAGTACAAAACATTCCACACAGGAAATGGAAGATATTTTAAATATCCAAAATAAAATACAGCCAGAAGCAATAAAGAAAACTGAGATTAAAACTTACGTTTTGCTGAACCCAAATTTAAATTTAGAAGCAGTGAGTAGCTAATGCTTAATGAAAATTAATTAATAATAATTAATTATAAATAAGAAATTATGTATCTGTAAACAAAATTAACCTTCAAAAAATATCAGGAGAATAAAATTGTTGAGCTCATTTTATAGTCATACAATTAATTGCTTACTAGAACAGGCTTAGGGATGAACTATAGCGCCTGGTGATCCGTCTGCTGGGGCAGCAAGAGTAAATAAAGGCCATGATGAAACATGAAGTAACAGACCATATTTTGTCATACAGAGATTATGATCAGTCTGAGAATGCTTCAAAATTTTTAAGGCAACAAAATTCTAAATGTTCACATTTAGAATCCTAAATTCTCAAAAAGAAAATCTAACCTGGAATTCTCCATCTCCTGGAACATGTGACACCGTTTGTTTTACCATTTCTTTCTACGTGATATCAGTCACACAGGCCAAAAAAAAAAAAATGTCACAACTCGCGTCATTCCCACTCTCTACCAACCAGAGTCCAGCCAGCCAGCAGTGGCCTGCTGCTGCAGCAGGACCTGACAGCTCCAGCCTGCACACAGCAGGACTTCAGCTCCCGACGATCAATGGCCGAAGTTAGCGGGGGCCCCCGGTGGCTTGAAATGAGACTTATGCGAAGGGTCACGAATGAGGGCTCCTTCATGCGCAACACATGAATAGTGCGGCCCGGGGGGAGCGCTTTAAAAAGCTCTCCTCATGTCTCTCAGCTGTGATGAAACACGCGGGGGGTTATCTGAACACGCACATCTTTCTTAGTCCTGCCGTGACTCCCTTTTCATAAAGGAATCGGATTTTGTTTGTAAAGACCCACTAACACAGAGGTTCCCAAACTGTGGGGCATGCCTCTAGGGGGGACGCCATGCCATTGCAGGGGGGAGGGGGCGCAGGAAGCGGTATGGGTGAAAGAAAAAAAAAAACCCAACAAAGACGAACACTGTGTGTGCTGGGGGGCAGGCGTGCCTTTAACAGGGATCTCTCTACCCTCCGCCCCCCCGACACACATCGTGTAATTAGGGTATTCTCTCACCCCGTCCCCCCTGTCCCCCAGTCAGACACCCATCGTTCAAGCAGAGTCTAACTCTCACTATTTGTAATCTATAGGGGGGGCCCAGAAAATGTTTGGAAACCACAGGAGAAAACCTTTGGGAACCACTGCTCTAACAGAACATGCTAAGAGTTTGTGGGAGTATTTTGGTAACATCTCTTGAAACCTGAATCCCGATGAAGCTCTTGTTGATTTCACTTGTCATGCAGGTGCATTTATTTAGGGCTTGATGATTAATTTATGTGCTGTGTGATTTAGCAGCAGTGTGGGTTCTGTGTAGAATTAGAAGAGCAGCAATCGAGGGGATTAATTCAAGTTTGAGTGTTGAAGTCATCCAGTTCATTTATTAGTTATTCAGGAAGTTGTGCTAATGATTACGAGGACAATATATTTTAGGAGATTTGAATATGGTAGAATTTGCTTATGTCTTGGAATGTGTCACTTCATTTGATAAACTTCAGCAGTTATTGGTGCACCTGCTGCAGTTTTCTAGCCAATTGCCCATTTATAAAAATCCTGACCTGCCGATTCCGATTTTGTTCAATGCCGATATGTCAGCCGATGCACCAACCCATGCCAATCCGTTACAGAAAAACAGCTGAATTGACATAAGAGGTTTTTTTTTTTTTTTTTCTTTTTTTTTTAAAATACTGACATAAATGTACTTAATTCAAAATGCATTTGATAATTCTGCACAAGTACACAGCACACATAAATACACCAACAGCTTCACAACCTTGGTCAAAATATGTCAAAACAGAACTTTAATTTGTTCAGTTAGTGTAATTAGGAGTAGATCAGCTAATGTAAATAATTGGCTTTAATGATTAGCTTGGTTAAACATGTAAAAATAAACTGCAACAAACTTTCTCTCAGATGGTTCAGAAAGTGGACTGAGGAATTCTAAATATAATGCAAGATAAACCATGACTTTGACCAATACCCAATCTAGAATTGTTTTTCCAATATCGGAACCGGTACAGATGTCAATATCTGATCAGTTCATCTGCGGTTTGACATGCAAGTTTATGCTTATTGCCGATTCCCCAAAATTAAGGAAATTGGGGCCGATTCATCAGTTTATCATCCCTAGCATACAGCATCTTCCCCACTCATGACGTATACTTTTGTCAAACGTTGCTCATGTAATCATCACTGCCTGGCTTGCCATTGCGTTCTCCTCCGTTCTGTTGCTGTTGCCTCAGTTAACACACAGTGACGTCCATTTTCCCCTGCTTTGCCCCTGACCCGGTCCCGCAAACCCAATGTCTCTTTCCTCCTTCTTAAAGTAAAAAAAAAAAAAAAAAAAAAAAACGTTTTAAAAAATTGTCAGAAACGACAAAATGTGGCTACTTTTGTTTTCCTTGCAAAAAAAAAAGAAAAAAATATCTCAAGGTTTTTTTATTTTGCTGCTCACAGGGCTTTCAGTGAAACGGACAAAGGTCAAATCTGTTATTTTCCTTGAGAGAAAGCAAAGGGGCTCTTTTATTCTGCCTGCAGATTCAAGAATGAATCATCATAGTCGGGTTTCCATAGACGGGGAGGGGACAACATGCGCAGTTCAGTGCCCAGATTTACATTTAAATTAAACCAAATGGCTGTACATTCAGAAATGATATACAGTAATGATGATGGTAATAAAAGCAAAGTCCTCTTTCATATTGGACCTGCTGCTGCTTGGAATTGCTGTCGTTCGGCAGGAATTTTCAGGTACAGTCAGTGAGTTATGTCTTTGGTATGTCAAGACTATTACCTTAACGTTTCAACGAGTAGATTCATCAGCATCCTGCCTAAGAGGCTTAATGTAGTCAGCAATCAGCCCCGCAGCTCATTGGGTTTTTCAGTCTGCCGCGTGGCAGAATGGTGCTTATAAAATCTGCTTTTTTTTTTTTTTTTCCCTTGCCTTCATCATGACATATGAATCTGTAAGTTTCTGCCATTCCACAAGGCTCTCATCCATTCAGGTTTCTAAAAGTTATTTGGGGGTGTCATTTCTCTGGACCCAAGCCCAACAATCATTACGGAAAGCCTGATGCATCTAAGTTCCTACATTAGTGGCAAACCCCCAGCCACTGGGGTAACCCCAGTTATAGGTTTCATTTTAGAGAAATTTACTAAGGATCTTGTATCTGGTTTTGCTGTGTCATACATTAAATACAAGTTTCAAACAAAATATATAAAATCTTTATAAATATACACTGTGTTCCAAATTATTATGCAAGTGACATTTTCTCAGATTTTCTTAAATGGTCAATGCAAATGATGGTCAGCATAACTTTCAAGTCATAAACTAATACAGTATAAATCAAATTTTACTGAACAAAGCTCCCAATGAGAACAGTATTTTTTTCAAAAATAATAACCTCGAACTGCTCTGTTCCAAATTATTATGCACAGAAGATTTTCTAAACATTTTATGGATTATAAAGAACTGCAAACGGTCATTCTTTG
>CAEGAE010098350.1:0-13769 GCA_903067095.1 Girardinus metallicus
ATGTCGCCAGGCCGGGAATTGAACCTGCGACTACCGGCATGAGGACTAAAGCCTCCATATGTGGGTTGTGCTTTGCACCTGCGCCACCACAACACCCCCCAACCACCTCTCATTTTTACCTGTCACCTTTTCAAGGCCAAAATACTTGGTGGTCAATACACACCTTCCTGGAGAGCATTGGCTAGCGATTGTGCTACAAGACAATAAAAAAGCAGTATTTTTTGATCCCTATGGATTTTACCCAGAATTTATGTTTTACCCAGAAAGTATCTTGGATTTTTTGAAAGCATGAGCTTCTCACATTGAATTTCACACTTGTCAACTTCAGAGCATGGATTCTATGGTTTGTGGGAATCATTGTGTGTTTTTGTGACCCACAGTGCCTGTGGTATGAGCTTGGAGCAAATTCTGTCAAAGTACTCTGATGACGCGGATCAAAATGATAAGATGGTTTTGTCAAAACATATCAGAAATGTATCACCATTTTTCATGTATTCTCTCCGCTATAGCATACACTATTATGACCAAAATTTGAAAAACATCACTTGGAATAGTTTGATGTGTCATGTAATTATTGAATTGTCCAGCTGACTGTCAGCGCTATGCTTCACATATGGAATCCACCTAAACTGCCCGAAGAAAATACAAAATACCCTCCTGTTCATTGTTTTCTATTAATTCTTAAAATCTCTAATGTGGTGAAATTTACAAAAACTGACATTCTCAGAATTTTATTAACATTGCCGATCTGTTCATTATATTTAAAGAGCTGATAATATGAAGCTAAGAGGTTGAATTGTCCAAATACATTGATTTCAATTAGCGTTTGTTTAAATTAAAGTTTATCTAATCATGTCTGATCATCTCCAGACAGGTTTGAATAGCAGTGTGGGCATTGGCTGGAATACAGATAAATTTGGACCTCAACAGCAAAACAGAGAAAGGCCGTGTTATACTTTTTAAGAATGGTAAATGTCACCACATTAGAGATTTTAAGAATTAATAGAAAGGGATAATATACAAGAAGAGAAAGTGGACAACGTAGAGGAATACTTCCTAAGGTGAACAGAAAAACTGTTTTCGACAGTTTGGAACCATCTTAGGGTTGTGCCTTATGCCAACAAGTTTCAAAAGAGAAGTTCATCATGATTTACGTGCCGATAGAGGCAATAAAACCAGGACAGCCATCCTATCTGAATCAGAAGAAAACAGAATAAAGCAGAACATAAATGGTATAGAAGGGTAATAGTGGTCTTGTGAAGCTGGTCTTACAAACAGAATAGAGTTAGTTGGTGATTTTCTCAGTGGGTTTGCAACATACACAGAGAGACACAGAAACAATTTAGGCAGCCATTCTCCGTTGAAAACTGGGTAGGCTGTTTGGCCTTGGGTCTGCTGCTCCTGTGCTTCACTGTTAACCTACCTCTGTGCTATGGCTGCCCTCGGGTGAAGCCTAGTGCTGCTGCAGTCTTCCAGAACCGAGTCCACATGTCCTTTGCTGCTCTTGGGTGCTGCGTGCTGCAAGTCCGACACCATTCTAGCTACTTTGACTTTGCAACTACTACGTTGCATACACCCACTCAAAACAAACACAATTATATGTACACACCAATGCACTGGATACACAAATAATCCAAATGGCAGGTCATACAAACATATGCTACTATTACAGCAATGTGACCTACTTTGATGCTGGAGGCAGCCTTGATTTAATAAAGTAAAACACACAATCAAGACTGCAGAGATATCAATTCTGTAAAGCAAATCTACCCTGGTACAAGCAACCGGCTTCTGTACATGTTAAGCCCAAAATGTTTAACATGTGGAAGAAAGAGAATTAACTTGAACATAGAAAGGTAATACTGTCTGACGAAGATGGTCTTTCAAGAGAATTCAGTTTTTGGTGATTTTTCTCAGTGGGATTGCATCTTTACTGTAAAAAAAAAAAAGAAATTTAAGCAGTCATCCTCCAATCCAATAGGCGGCAGTAACTACAACTTATACAACAGGATGTAGACATTCTCTTCCGGAAAAGCTTATAGTTGGAATTACCTAGTCCGTTTAGCATTTGAAAGAAGTGAACCTTCAAATAAAACGATAATTAAACAAATTGAAAATGGCCGGAACGGCTTCAGTAGCAGGTGAAGTTTTTGTTGACGCTTTGCCGTACTTTGACCAGGGTTACGATGCTCCAGGTGTCAGAGAAGCGGTGAGTGAAAACATTACGTGCTAACAGAAACGTGTTAGCTGGCTATGCTACATGGATATGAAGCAGCAGAACACCTCGTTGTAGCCTTTAGCAGTTCTGCAATTCGTTTAAATTGTCTGTAGCGACACCGGCTTAGTAAATATGCTTGGAAACTAATAAAATGAGGTTTTGAGAGACTCTGTGGTATCTTGTCCTCGCAGAGCGAGTGAATAGTTCGTAGCTAGAGCTTAAGAATAATGCTTGTACATGTAGTCGTTCATATTCTAACGAGTTAATATTTATGTTGAGTAGTAATAGCTTCTTATTTATAAAATGGGAAGGAGTCATTTCTTGGATATCAACCATAATCATTGTTATGCCACATAAAGAACTAATTCCTAGAGGGGAATTAGAGATACAAAATTCTTTTTTTTTTTTTTTGCTTGATTTTGTACTTCCATTTGGGCAAATAACTAAAGCTTATTTGCATAAAAGGGGGACAGAGTCCTAAAACAACTCATTCCAAAAAGAGTTCAAAATAGGCAGAACTGAGCAGTTGAAATCTCATGATCTCATAATGATTTTGTGCAAAAATCATTGCCTGAGAATGATGATCTCAGGATGAGATGCAGTGACCATGTTTTGCATAGCGCATAAATGGCTTTTTAAAAAGGAAGCATAATAAAGTCCTCTTTAACTCAGTCCAGTCAGGCTAAAATAAATTAGCCAGACTGATTCATGTTCATAGTTCACCACTAAGATACTTTGAACCAAGTTGTCAGCTCCTACTTTAAATAATTCTTGTTCATTTATCTTAATCTGTATGAAATATTGTTTTAAAACAACTACATTTTCAAGTATTAACACCTCTGATGCAGGTGAAACATTTTGATCACTGGAAAGTGAAGAGGATAACACTGATCAATCCGTCATCATGACACCTCTTAATGGCTAGGTGTACATTGGACACCACATTTTGCCTTCAAACATGGTGTGTTTAAAAACGGAAAAATGGGAAGGTGTGACTGTCTAAGCAAGTTTGGCCAGCTGAGTCAGAGTGCAGCGTGCATCGCCACTTTGATTTTCTTTGAAAAGACTGAAATTTCTGGAAATCTGTCAGACATTAATCCTGTTCATTCCTTTAGGCTGCGGCGCTGGTTGAGGAAGAGACAAGAAGATACCGGCCTACGAAGAACTACCTGAGCTACCTGCCTACGCCTGACTTCTCAGCTTTTGAGGTGAGGAATCCATTAGACCAGTGTTTCCTCGAGGCTCACTGCCCTGCATGTTTTATACATTTCTCTGCTTTAACATGCCTGACTCAGCTGATTGCAGTTCAGCAAACACTTGTCAATTGAAATCACCTGTGCTAAAGCAAGGTAACACCTAAAACATGCAGGGCAGTGAGCCTCGAGGACACTGCATTAGACGACCTCTGGTTGATTTTATGAGTTAAGGTTTATAAGTGGCGGAAAATTAACAGCATTTGAATGTTTCTTTCTTATCTTTTTGCTCGTCAGACAGAAATTATGAGGAACGAATTTGAACGGTTAGCAGCTCGGCAGCCCATGGAGCTCCTGAGCATGAAGAGGTAAAACCTGGTCATTGCAGAAATGCTGTTTTTTTTGAGAGTTTTTTTTTTCTTTTTATGCTAATCCACCAATACAGAAATGTACAGTTTAAGTGCACACATTTTTTAGCATGCACTTAAACTTTTGTTGTCACTCTTTGTGGAGATATGAGCTTCCGGCGCCCACGTCAGGACAGAAGAACGACATAACAGCGTGGCAGGAGTGTGTGAACAACTCTATGGCCCAGCTGGAGCACCAGGCAGTCCGCATCGAGAACCTGGAGCTCATGTCGCAGTACGGAACCAACGCATGGAAAGTCTACAACGGGTAAGAGGCATCGGCCTTTTTCTTCAGAGACCGTTTACTGTTTGAAAATGGCTGACTGTTCTCATCCTCCTTCCCCAGCAACTTGGCCTTCATGATCGAGATGGCTCAGAAGGAACTTCACAAGTTCAGGTAAAGACAGCAGGATGGTGGTATTTGATTGCCCAAAGTGCTTTTTTCTTAAAAAAAATAAAAATAAATCAATTTTCACAGATAATGTGCTTAACTTCTACAGGAAGCAAATTCAAGATTTGAACTGGCAGCGTAAGAACGACCAGTTGGCAGCTGGAGCCAAACTACGCGAGCTAGAGTCCAAGTATGTTGATGAGAATGCTTGCATGTGTCTGACGGTGTGAAGATGAGACCTCGTGGTACTCTTCTGTGTCTTGACATATGTACATTTCCGTCCATAGCTGGGTGTCGCTGGTCAGTAAGAACTACGAAATCGAGCGGGCCATCGTCCAGTTGGAGAACGAAGTCGGTCAGCTCCAACAGCAGCAGGGGGACGAGAACAAGGAGAATATCAGACAGGACTTCTAGAGAACTGGACTCTTACTGGTTTCTTACTGACTAAGATGGACTCAGGTTTCAGACTGGGAGTAATCTGAGCAAAAAGAAGTTAATATGAAACCACAGATGTGACTTGGATTGGTAGAAACAACAGTGGAGCAGTTTCAGACACCCGCTGAGAGGAACAAATCTCAGCAGGTGTTCTGGCTTTAAAAGACGTTTCTGTTTCTGATACACCGATGGCAGCTTTTTCTTTTGCTTTACCACAAGACTTGAATAGATGCCTTTCAGCCAAGAGGTGTGTTAGTGGAACATGTACATAGTGTAAGTCTGTTGAAGACTGCATTAAGTGTAGTTTTACATCATTGTCAATTGATGCATTTGTTTTTTTTTTTTTAATCTTTGTAATAAAATGAATTCCTATAGTTCCCTTTGAGGCGTCGTCTACAGTTTTCCAATTGTCCAAGATTTTCGTACTTAGTCTCATCATGGTTATGAATGTTGCCTACTTTCAATAATAGAGTTGAAATGTTTTGTTTTTTTAGGTGGGATGATGATGTAGTTCCAATGAATTACCTGAACAAGAATTTGCTGCACAAGTTTGGATTCATTGATTTTTTTTTTCGAACCAGACATGGTAAAAACTTAAGACTCTAAAATAAACAAGAACACTTATGTGGTTTTATGCTGTAGTGTGTAACTTGTACAAATTTTTTTTATATACATATATTAAGACTGTCCATATTTTGTGACAGTATGAGAGAATCTGTGAAAAGATCAAGCTCCTCCCAGTGCTACTTTTGCCATTTGCAGAAATATGCAACCAGAGCCAGTAGGAGGGGCAACACGCTACTTGACACACTAATAGAGAAACAACTGGAAAACCTTAACCGCCATCATCGGTGGCCATGCTAGCTAGCCTGAGCATTCACAGACAGCACTGCTGTGGAGGACCAGCCAAGGCCTAGCAGAGAGCAAGGGAGACGGAGTCAGCAGGTAGGTACAAAAATGGAGGAGGAAGAAATCAATAGCTTTGTGGTTGCTACTTGTAGACAATCAGGTGTTCCAGCAAATTGATCACAGATAGTTTTGGATTAGATAAAACATGACATCAAGTCTATAAAATCAGAATATAAACACTAGTTTATACTCTTACATTTTCTACCTATAATCACCGTAATACTTGCGTACGCAGAAGTTTCTTTTTTTAATTTGTTCCTTCGATGTCCCTTTAGAAGCTTGTTGATGACTGAAAAACCAGATGGGCGAAGGTGTGTATAATTCTGTCCCTTTTCTTGAGGAAATGCACAATAAATTCAAGCCTGTGTGCAAGATTTTTCTAAATCATTACAGATGTATCAATTTACACTGAAATAAAGCAGCTTAAATTGATATTTAAAAGCCTTAAATTATGACATTAGTGCATATGATACTTGGATAAATACTTTTCACTTATTCTCAGCTGAATCTTTCTACCTGCAAAAAATAAATCTAAATTTGAATGGTGACTGTACTCTGACCTGAGGAATCAAATGCTCCAAAATATTTTTGATTTGTGTCCATTTGGAGCTTTGGACACAAATCTTGTCCAAACACAAGCTTTGTGTGAACATCCTTACAAAGAAGCACTAAACTGGATTTTTATGCATTAGTTAGTACAATCCTGTCAAAATCACAAATTTCCGCCTTACCGTGAGATATCTCTATACACATTTGAACATTTTGCAATACTCACAATAATTAACAATAATTAATGATAATCTGTTTCTTTATAAAATCAAAAATGAATTTTCCAACAATTGCAAACTTCCCATTTTGCAACTTTGTAAAATGAAAGTGGTTGAGGATTATAACACCTTTGAGTGAATTTGAAAAACTAGTTAATATACATGCTTCTGTGATAAATATGCATTATGTCATCTTACACTAGAATCAGTAAATTTGTCATTTATTAACAAGTATTGCCACATTCCTTACATTACAATACCTCTCTCCCCTGTTTGATTACAAGCAGAATTACCTAAATTAATGTCAACTCAGTTTAAGATAAATGAAAGCAGATTGTCTGCATGGTTGTCACTGAAAGCCAGATTCCCAGTATACGAAAAGGAGAGAGGCAGAGTAGAAGGTAGATCAGATCTGAGCAGGATCTACAAACAGGAACGAGAACTGAACTTCAATCAAAGCCCAGCAGAAAACACTGACACTCGCGTTTCATCACGTTCTCTTGAGTAACTTTCACGTGTTTCACTCACACAGGTTTGCAGGCACCATTTAACTGTTGGCAGAGAAACTAGAGTTTTTTTTTTTTTTTTAAGAAAAAAAGAATAACTCAGAAACAAACACTCCCTGTGATAGAATCACTGATTTTAGCTATGTGCAAAACTAGACAGCCACTGGTAGCAAAATCTGCAGTGTGGAAGATTGGACCATGCCTCGGTTTTATATACTGAGAGTGTTGAGAGCTGGTACTAGAGTCACAGCGTCTGGCAGGTTCTGGTTCTGGTCCTGGCCTCCTTTACTCTGAAGAAACTTCTGCCGATGCCTCTCCTCTTGGCGCTTCTTCTTTTCCAGCCGCTGTTGCTCTTTTCTTTGCTTGTTTGAAAGCTAGATGGGGTGGAAAACAAACATAGAAGAACCATCTGCATGCATGCTTCTAGGCAGATTCTAAATTAAGTAGACTGTCAGTTTGAACATAGCACATATGATGCACATGAATGCAGTTATTTACTCTGCAAACGTGGGATAATTCAGCATAACTCCAAACATCAGAACGCAGCAACGTGTTCCCAAAATGATCGGTGGAATTTGTCGAGGAATTCAACAAATTCCACCGATCATTTTTGGGAAATCTATGGAGCTAAATTGGGACCATAAAGTTTGTATACAAGAATAAAAAGACAAAAAAGAAAAGAAAACAGAAAAATTACTTTGAAACTGAAAAAAACTGTATGAATCTGAAAACAAATGTTCAAACTGTAAAAACAACAAAAAAAGAAAAGATGTGAAACTGAAACAAAAATGTTAAAAAATACTTTCGAGGTTTTTCTTTTCAGTTTCAGATTTTTTTCCCAGTTTCCAACTGGTCCTGTTTTAGCATGGGGCGGGGCCACAGATGACAGGCGGCGAGGAATCGTGACTGACAACTGTTGCACCCATGGACTATGGAAACTGGAAATATCTTTAAAACATCTTTGATATTCTATGTGTATGAGATTGGTTTTGAAAAATAACATGCTTCACTTTTATAACCTGCTTATATCAACACACAACACAAGTATCAATGGGAAAAGTATTACATTTACAAATCTGCACAGCATTTTCAATTTGATCTTAATCTCATCAATGTCCACAACATATTAAATACCCTAGCTTTTTTTTACTTATATCACTTTATATCATATATCTTAAGTATTATTTCAGTATTTAAAGAAAATTACTTATTTTCTTATTTGAAAAAAAAAAAAAGAAGAAGAAAAAAGCAGTATATTCCATCCATGAAAATACCTTGGGCTTTTGCACGTCGCTGCCCTCTCCTGGCTTGTTATGCTCACTGCAGTCTGTGGCTTCTGCTCTGCAGGTTGAACAGGACCCCGATGTGCATTTGCCCTGGCACAGCTGACCAAGCGACGAAACAGCGAGCCATTCAGCATTTATTGTTGCTGCACTTAGCTGTAGCAGATTCTCCTCATCACCTGAAGAAGGGAAGGGGGAAGTCCATGTTCACATACATGTAGAGTTGCCACCTTTCAGAAATTACAATAAGGGACGCCTGCCCTGGCCCGTGTCATCCTTCTCTCATGGGTTGAGATAGCCGCTGCAGTGGTAGACGTTATTTTATGGGAATGTTTTTTGTTTAAAAAAAAAAAAGTGATTCATATAGCAACCGTTCATACATAGAGGTGGGTTAGAATACCCCCAAATTGTACTCCAATCAGAGTAGTATACATTCAACAGGTTTTTACTTAAGTAGAAATATAAAGATATAAAACAGTATAATAATTTACTTGAGCTTTAATTAAGCAAGTGTAAAAATATTTGGTAAAATTTCTTCTCAAGTACTGAGTAACTGCAACAGATTTAATGTTCTAGATTTAATTCAGACAGCCAAAAATATAAAGTTATGTGAAAATTCTGGTATTTTAAAGAGTATTACCAAAATATTTATACAAATACAGAGTTAGTTTTGGAGGCTGGTTCTAGACCATATGAGGGCCAAGGTAGTCAGTGTTTTTTCTGTGATTTACACTTAAAGAATAATAAAAAAAAATAAATAGAAAAACCCAGTAATGTTTCATAATTTGATATACTAAGTGACATCGTTCAGCCTGGCATGAGCGTCACTCACGTCTGTATTTTAAAAGAGTTTTTGCTTCTAAGAACGTGGTGGAGTATCAGGTAGAGGACGTTTTAAAAAGATGCAGGTTGATAGCAGCTCACCATGGCTGCGTAGTGTCAGTCTCTAGGCAACCGTGACAGCAGCGTCGGACCCTAGCGTTCTTTATAGCCATGACAATTTAGCTGACCTTAATATTTCCTGTGTTTTACTTTTGTCATTATTGTTACACTTAATGTCGATATATATGTGATAGGCGTGACATTTTATAAAAATACGGAACAAATCGCGTCCCGTATCGGTTCAATACGGGACGCAACATTTAACAGCCAAATACGGGACGATTCTGTATTTTACGGGACGGGTGGCAACACCTCATACATACAACAAGCAGCATCTAAGAGCTGCTAAAGTTCTATTTAGCTACTAACCCTGGATACCCCGGTTCTTGATGGAGCTCAGGATCACATTTTCCTCTTCACATGCTGTTGGCAAGGGCTTCTTTTGTCTTTCCCTCTGACCGTCTCCAAACACACGCTGCTGGCTGTGGGAATTCTGCAGGGTCTGGAAACCGTGAAAACATCTCGGTTAGCAAAACACGTGCAATTTGGATACATCTCCGCATCTGCCCCGGCTGCAGAGGAATTTAGCAGGAGGGCATTGGCTTATTTTGGAGGGGCAGAGTAAACAAGCTTTCGTTTTACTATAAATACTTAAACCTTTATGTAACCTTTCAGAAAATAACAATGTTTGGTATAAAAAATAAACAATAAGGATGTGAACACTGACATGTATAAGATGTTGAGTAATTATGCTCAAATTTGCATAGACATTAGTTCATACATCGCAGAAATCTAAGGGGTCAAATCTCTGAAGTCTATTTCTTTAAATGCAAAACCAATCTACTCAAGTAAGAGTATACATAATATGGCTCAAGTAAAAGAAAAAGCACAGTGGAATAAAACAACTAAGTACTTTTTCCCCTTCAAAAAGTTACTCAAATAAATATAACCAGTGCTACCTGCTTTTGAACATAGATAACAATATCAGTAGACACACGTTTACAAGCTTAATATGATATATTGGCATTAGCTAGTCATCATTTAGTTAACATTACCTGCATCCAACAGCATTACTCGACACACCTGATTAGTGTGGGGGAAAAAAACAATGCAAAGTTCTTTTTCTCCCATGACTCTAACACACACCGGCGTGCCGTTCTTCACAGCAGCACTTCTCAGTCACTGCCGAGCCAGCATCTAGCCGTCATGTTACGTTTAAAGGCAGCTCGTAAAAACATGTTAGGACATGTTATCAATGGATTAAACAGTTGACAGGACTGGAAAAAGTGCAGGAGACAGAGAGCGGGAAGCAGGTGTCGAGTTCGACTCCCCTAGCACGGTTCCTTTGCCGCATGTTTTTTTTCCCCTTTCTGTCGGAGTACTGTCGAATAAAGGCCACTAGAAACTCCTTATAAAATAAAACAACTACCTCAATGCATAGCTGCGCAGGACTCTCAGAGTTGTCTCCGACTCTCCGCACGCTGTCATAGTGATCTCCATATCGGTAGGCGATGTGCAGCTCTCTACACGCTTGCTTCTCGACACCATTTATCTGCCAAGACGACACAACTAGTGAACTGGTGAAATACAGGTGCGTTGGTGTCCCACAGTTAAAATAGCATGAGCTCATGTGATGTCATAGTCTGCAGTAATCCTGTGGTTTGTTCCCTACCTCCCAAAGTGGGGCGTTTAGCTGATGAATGACCACTTTCACTTGCTGACTGCGAGCAAAAGCTACAATAGCGTCATTGCCAGCAAAGGTACCGGACTGGGCAAGATTGGACACTGGAGGAAAAGAAAATAATAAGTCTTTTTTCATACATTTTAAAAGATACAATACAATTGTATAATCTAATCAATGTTTTATGTTAAATGTCCTCTCAAATAGAATTGATGAATTATCTATATTAGACTAGAAATTTAGCTAATAGAACACAAAAATTGTTAAATTAATGAAAACAGTTTTCTTATAATAGTAATCAGGATTTGCACACTTTTCAAGTATTTTCAATTAAGTTTTCAAACTTTTCCACACTTTGGAGATTAAAAGAATACAAATTAACTAGAGAAGACCATTTCAATTCACTATTATAGATTATTTATTTCAGTTAATAATGTCTTGTGGTGGTATTCTACATTCAAAAAGGCAAACTAAAATATAAAAATGTTACGCTCTGAAATGTCTCACATGCGCGCGCACACACACGCACATTATACATCTGACTCGTCTGAGAACAAAACACTAATTTAACAAAAAAAGGAGCCCCCAATTTCAATAACTAACATACAGAATATAAAATCATTGAGTCATAAGGAATAATAAATATTCATTACATTGAAACAATCCAAGCAAATCATTTTAAGGTAGCTGACTTTCCTGCTCAAACACAAACTTATGAATTTGAAGAAAGTTACACAAAAATCTCTAAAAAAAAAGTCTTAGATTCCTGCGTTTAGGAGATAGAAATATTTTGGAGTATTCTAGCTAACCTAAAACAAGCGAGGTTTGGTCTGATTTAACTTCAGACAGTGAGAATAAAATGTCTATGTCTTTTTATTAAGTGTGTGAAAATACCTGATTTCAACAGTAAATAATGTTTTTCAAGTTTAGGCTTTTACTCAAGCATCAAATTGCACTTCATGACAAAACTGTACAGTTTGAATTTGAAGCACTTTCAAGGATCTGATGCAAATATCTACCACTTTCCAAATCTTGAAAACACCCAACTGAAATCCATGCATTTTCAAGGATTTCAAGCACCTGCATGAAATCTAAAAGGAAATGACAACTCTGAAAAATGCTTCATCACTTCCAACCCGCAGGCCAAAACTTCCAGGAGTCACTGCTTCAATATCAACTATAAATTAAACAATCCCATAATAATCAACGGCTGATATAACATTATTCATTTAAAAAAAAAAAATTAGAAAATTAAAAATTTGTGTTTCCAACTGCTTCTTCCTTACAGTGCTGTGGAAAAGGAACATCATCTTCAACAAAAGGCTCAAAGTCTTGTCGATGGGACATCATGTACTGGACGGTCTCCTGGCGAAGCCGCAGATGACCCCGCGAATGCCCCTCTAACTGGTCACCGAGCGCTCTGAACAGGCAGTTCCTGTAGGAGACGGAGATCATACAAAATGACTGATGTACCTCATTACTCACTATATGGAAAAAAAAAAAGAAGCTCTGTCTGAGTTAAAGAAGCTATTGTTCCAGCCTGTCCATTAGAGACGGGTTAAAAGTCCTCTCTCAACAAACTGAAGCCCAGTGTGCAATAATCAGAAAGATTATTCCTTAGTTAAATAAAAAAAAAAAAAAAAAAAGCGGTTTTGTCTTTACAATTAGATACAGGCAAGTTCAGCTATTTTGGAAGAGTTGAAAGAAATGCTTTTCAACATGACAAACTAAAAAAAAAAGAAAAAGAAGATATTTTGTCCTAGAATTGGAAAAAACCCTCCAAAAAACAAAGATTATGGGAAATGCTTCGTAGCAGTCTTGCCACCAATTGAGACATGGACTGTTTTTAGATAAAGAGGGTTTGAAAAACTCTTTACCTGTAATACATTAAACATTCTATAACTGCATTTTGTCTTTAGTCAGGTTATCTTGATTTGAAATTAAAATGTAATTATTTGTGTGACAAAAAACTGGAGAAAAGAGAAAATATTTTTTCACACCACTGTCTGCTTATATTCATAGTCTGCAGTAAGGAAATGTGGATACTGGACTCAAACTAAATCATTTCTACTAGCAAAGATTGATTAGAGTCATTTAGGTTTGAGTGGGAGTCCTGATCCTTCAAACATGAAACAGAGAAAAATGATTGGAAATAAATATAGCACAAGTTTTGATAAGCAAGTTTTTAGGAAATGTCATAATTTTTAAATTGGTTGTGATTTGAATATTGTTATATTGATCTCCCATAATTCATGAAAATAATTAATTACAAAGAAAATTCACTGATAATCAGTGGTTTAATCAATAGATATGAAATTTAAGTAGGAAGGAAAAAAATTGCAATGTGCAAGTCCTAAATGGGGAAGTAATTAGCAAAGGGTCAAATTGTCTTGTTTTTTACGATACTGTTTTTATTTAGTCTAGTATTAACATAACCACTGAAGAGTCTCAGGATATATGTTTATATGGAAATCATAACTTAAGGCAGGGGCGTCCAAAGTTGGTCCTGGAGGTCCGGCATCCTGCATGTTTTAGTTCTCTCCCTGGTGGTATAACAACCTTCTCAGCATGTCTGAGGTCTCTAATGAAGCATCATTTGATCCAGGTGCGTTAATCCAGGGAGAGAACTAAAACACGCAGGATGCCGGCCCTCCAGGACCGACTTTGGGCACCACTGACTTAAAGGATGCAACTAGAAAACGTTTTAATAATGGATTATATTATCAGTTATTCTGACAATCGATTGATCGGATAAAAGAAATTGGGACATTTTGATTTTGTTTCATTTCACCGCTTAAGCTTATTTTATACAATATTAGAATTACATGGAAAAAAAAACTCAATTCATTCAGAAATACTCAGAACATCGACATGTGAAACGTTCAGCCCATTCTGCTCAACAATACAGCGTAGGGCCAATCTGTAGATTATTTTTTGGATTAATCGATTATTGGTTGGGAAACCAAAAAAAGTGCTTATTAAGAGTTTTTTTTTATTTTATACAATTTGAACCACGTCAAGCTAAAACTATGCCATGTGAGGAGTATTGGGTTATTTTTGAGCGATATATATATATATATATATATATATATATATA